>VURO01029898.1:0-18527 GCA_015108175.1 Pelvicachromis taeniatus | reverse complement strand
TGGCCACCGCCCAGCTCACATTGCACCCGACCCCTACGGCGCCTCCTGCTGGTGGTGGGCCTGCAGGAAGATGGGCCCATGTCCCTTTTTCGGGCAGTGCCCGGCCGGTCCCCATGGACTAAGGCCCGGCCACCAGACGCTCGCCCTCGGGCACCCTCCCCGGGCCTGGCTCCAGGGCGGGGCCCCGGTAACCCTATCCCGGGCAGGGTAAACTGTTCCCTTGTTGGCTCTCTCATAGGGGTCTTTTGGATCGCTCTTTGTCTGGTCCCTCACCCAGGACCAATTTGCCATGGGAGACCCTACCAGGGGGCAAATAGCCCCCCGACAACATAGCCCCTGGGATCCCTGGGACACACAAACCCCTCCACCACAATAAGGTAGCGATCCACGGAGGGGTGCCTATCGCCCAAAACTTAAATTTAGAATAATTTCATACCAAATGTGCAGTACCTCTAACTCTATAGAGCTTATCTTCTCTTAATTCCATATGGTATATTTAATGGTGGTTAGTCTTATGAGCTTTGAGCAAGGATTCACGGTTTATGTCATAGTATGTATATATAACAGTCGGGTTTTCCTCTTAAATCTCAGCTGTTCTGCTCCAGCCATCATAACTTTCTGAAACGTCATAACACTAACACCCCCCCGACACCCTAAAAAAAAATATCAAGAAATATCACCTCAACACTGGTTAACAAATAGAGACCAGTACAAAAATATACACAATATAAACAGCGAGACTGAGCAGTTTGTATTTTTGTTTTCTCCCTGGACTCGCATTAATGAATAACTGAAGGGTCACTACATTTTCAATCTCTGGAACGTTCCTCGGCACCGTTTCATGTTCCACAGGAACAATAATAAAAACACAAACTCTTAACACGCCAGTCAGTGTCTTACTTCACTGTGACCTTGTGGATTTTGTTCTTGACTTGGCCTTTGTGTTGGCACTGCTCTTTGTTTGCCAGGGATACGTTGCATGATGGACTGCAGCCAGTGAAATGCAGTGAGGTCATTCGTTTAGATAGAACCCCAGATGGTTAGAGACCTGGGCTAAAAATCCACTAAAGCTCATTAATCAAAGCCTTTTTTTTCCTTTGGCTGAGCAATGGGAGAGATTTATACTTAAGCCATTAAATTCACCAATATTCCCCTCTCTTGATTAGTGCCCACTCACAGCGAATGAAGCCTTTAGTAAATGACATTACAGCCTGCTGGGCTGAAGCTTGGGTGCGCTGGAGAGGCCGGGTAATAGTGTTGATTACTCGTCACTCATTAGGTTGCTTTCACTGCCGCCGCTAAGCCCTCATCAGGAGGTTTTTGGCTGAGAAGCCAAGCAGGAGCCCTGATCCAATTCACCTTTAAAGTTCAGTGGAGCTGTCTGGGTTGCCACGGGTCAGTGCATCGCTCTCCATGGTGTGCACTCACAATGAGAGGCCCTCATTACCTCATTTCCTGTTACCACTGTACCAGGCAAACATCTAAGTGATCTGGTTCGGTTGTGTAAAGTCTGTTTGTGACTGAGGGTCTATTAAAACTTTAAATAAAAAACTATTGTGGACCTCTCCTGTGGAACCAGTCCTCAGTTTGGAGTCAGCAGACAGACATCCTCTCTAGTTTTAAGATTAGGCTTGAAGCTCTCATTTTTGATGATCAGGATCAGGTGGTCCCGAACTGTCCCTTAGTTATGCTGGAATGGGCCCAGGCTGCTTGCGGACGTCCCATGATGCAATGAGCATTTCTTCAACACTCACCTCTTTTCATAATAATAATAAATCCATCATCTCCTTCCACTTATCCAGTTTTAGGGTCACATGGGGCTGGAGCCTATCCCAGCTGTCATAAGGTACATCCCAGACAGAGAGACAGAAAATCACTCAGATTCACACAGTCTATTCACAACAATCAATTATCCTCACCCCATGCATGTCATTGGACTAAGGGAGGAAGTCAAAGTAACCGGAGAAGATCCACACAGATGGGAGGAGAACATAAAGAAAGACCCCGGGCAGGATTCAAACTCAGGACTTTCTTGCTGTGAGTCAACAGTGATAATAATAATAACAATAATTCTTTGTATACAATTTAACAAAACCAGTTTAACAAAATAAAACTGCTGCTCCCTGATTCTGGCCCTGTTGGAGGTTTCTTCCTGTTAAAAGGGAGCTCTTTCTCTCCACTGTCACCAAGTGCTTCTCACTGGGGATCGTCTGATTATTGGGTGTTTCTCTCTGATACCTTCACCTTAATATAATGTGTTTTAAGGTGACGGTTGTTAATATTAAATTGAACTGAGTTGTTAATATAAAATTAAACAAATCCTGTAAAGTGCCCAACGTGAAAATGCCGTTTGCCATTTTTGTTTTCAATTGTAATTATTTCTTATCTTTACTCTTTAAATGTTTTTTTAAGGGACTTTAGCTATAACTACATTTTCTGAAAGTGTCACTTCATCATAACAAACACTTTTATTTTGATTCTCAAAATACAAACTACTCAGCAACCTGCCCAGGAACATCTCAAAGAACAAATCAACATGTGGATACATTTTTATGGACAAAGGTCACTGTCACTGTGACCTCATGACTCATATTTTGTCCATAACTCAATAATCCATAAGGTAATTATGACAGGATTTCACAAAAACAACCAACAGAATTTAAAAAATGAAGTGACAACGTTTTATATCCAAAAGGTCAAAGGTCAAGTTTGGACACACATGGATGTAGATGGGGTTGTGTGGAGGTACACAGTTACTACAGTAAATAGTGTCTTTACTTAAGATAGTTTAATATAAAATTGTCCTTTTAATGAATTATTGGAACATATGGGGCACTCAAAGGGAATTCCTGCTGTGGCTCTTTGTGGGTACACCCACTTGTGGACATTGTGGGTTTGCCCTGCCCATACAGCCCCACAGTTCACCTGCACCTACCCACTGTGGACCCACACATCCATGTTTGCTAGAAAAAGTTGTGATGAAACCGATTTTACATGGAAGCAGAGCTGCACAACATCTGCTGTGAAACTGATGCTGTTTAATAACCGTGCGAATCTGTAAAGCCTTGATTAGACTCTGCTGCGGACACGAACACGGACATCTAGAGACATGGCAGCTAATTAGTCATTCCTCTTATATCTCTTTGAAGATCACCGCCTGGGGCGCAAGTGTAGTGGACAAAGCCACGCAATCACAAAGAACAGGCAGGCCTGCCGACTTTCACATGGACCCTCATGCTCACTGTGTCATGATGAAATGACACACTCACCTTTAAAGTTCAGTGGAGCTGTCTGGGACCCAAGAAGACCTTTACGGACTTGCAGATGTGGAAAATACACTCAAAGACTTCATCACACAAAATATCACAACATATTCATCTCTTTGAGATCTAACCCTCACGAGAGAAATGAAAAAAACAATTATTTTGAAAAGAAAAAGGTAGGGTTGACGTGTTTCAGATAATTTTGATTATTATTGTCCCCTGATTGATTATATATTTTGCACTTTAATGGCGTGTTCAAATCAATACATTCAAAGTCTATGCAATGAAGAGAACCGTGCACTGGGTGGCACGAATAGAGGAAAAATGAAAGCAAGTTAAAATATTTCATTTGAGTGAAACAAATGACTTAATATTGCACTGAAATCCCAGTGGGACTGCTGGGAATCCAACAACAATAAACCATGGAAAATCCTGTTTTTGAGAAGCTAAATCATTCAATTTTGTTCTTAATTAAAAACAGGGAAAAGGAGAGAACCTCGAGAAAAATCATCGAACTAATTATTATTTGGACTGGCTGATTCGCTGATTTCTGGGGATTTGTGGATTTCGACCGTGAAGGCACCACATGACTTTTTAAAGACATTATGACAGGTTGTGATGCTTTTGGTTGATTATTCTTAATTGGACCGCACCATAGATGTTTGCTTTTACGCGATTTACTCACTAGGCCATGTTTTTATTTTCTGCCAACTTTCTTACGTCTTGGTGTACCCAGGATAGGAAATTGTTATTAATCTGCTACTAAGACCTGAAATTGGACTTAATGTTAAAAAACAACCCCCAAAGAAAACCCAAGGCACTTTTATTGTTTTTTTGTTTTCTCTGTGTGCTTCAGATGATGGACTTTGCGCCTCACAGCCACCGTATCTTTGTCGTGAGACATGTTTATGGGTCTGTATCCAGAAATGAATCCCAACTTGAAAGCAGGCCTGGCGGTGCAGCGTTTCGCTCATTAACCCTTTTTTCTTCCTAGCACCTCGCCGCAGCCTCTTCCCCACAAAACAAATTCGTATAGCTGCCAGTCAGGTCAACGCTGCAATTAAGCTGCTTTAAACTTGCTCAGTGGAGCTTAGAGGCTGTAAAAATACTTCCGCTTGAGTGTCAGTGGGAGCCTGTGACGGTTAACGTTGCATTCATTGGAGAATACATTGTGTCTAGTTAATGTAAGTAGTCTGGTCAGTGGGTCAAAAGGGCAACGTGACTAAAGAAAACGAGGAGGCGCAGTAGTTTACAGCTGGCTGGGAAGAACCCCGCCAGCTTCATCAGACTGATTCTTCTCTTCTTTATTTGTCAAACATCAAATTTCTCAAGCAACAGAGAATTTATGGACACATTTCCATGTTTGCCTCCATCCAGATGGACTGAGTTTTACAAGCGTGCGGTGCATGTCAGACAGTGAAACTCGCGCTCTGATTACCAGTCAGTCAGGACAGGCGTCATCAATCTTTGGTCTTCAGTGAATGGCAGACTGGCTGCCATAAACAGGGCCTGATTGCAGTGAGCTGTTCCCAGCGGAAGAGTTCTCAGTCCAAGGGAGGAATGGAAACAAAACCCTGCAGATACAAACAACGTGTGTGGGACCTGTGCACTGTGCCACGTCCTAAGATGGCATACTGTACATGCTTTCACCAGAAGTGATTCATCTATTTATTATTCCTGTCAATCAAAATGTCCCCGTAATAATTTGGGATGCATTACGAAACAAAACGTTCTCAGAAAGTTCACAGATGGATAAAATTAGAGAATAATGAGAGAAAACAGAAACATTAAGCACACTTGAAGTACTCCCAGAGGACACTGAGGTCATGTCCTTTGTAGTTTTTTAGGGGATTTTAGGAACTGAATTCAAAAGAAACACCTGGTAAACACTTTATAGGCTGATTGTGGTGTTTTTGATGTGATTCGGTAAACATAGAAAGCGCATTAATAAAGGACTCGGTGTTCACTGCATTCAGAGAGACATGGTTACAATTTTTGGAAACTTTGCAAACAGTTTGTCCTGGATGTTGACAAAGATTAATAGCCGTTCACGATTAAAAGGATTCCCCCGTGTGGCTCCCAGAAAGGTTAAAAACACACAGAACAAGAATTACAACTCTGCTCTGAACTCCAAATGCAGAGTTTAGGCTGGACTCTCGCTGAGGGTTTGCAGGTTGTACTTCACATCACCACTCGCTAATTAACAAGGTGAGTAAATTTTTTTTTTTTTTTTTAAAAGCAGTTTGATCCATTGCTCAGAAACAATGAGCTGATGTCATTTGTTACAGGATGAAATCATGGCGAAAGTCAAAATCCCTCCAGCGTTAAGGCTGGATCAGGAAAATGTCAGATCAAGTGGACGTAAAGCAGCTGTTTAAACTTTGGATTGTAGCTCAGCTGAGAAGTAATACTTGTTTTTTTTCTTTTGCAGCAGCCTTGTGCTGTAAATGTACCAACCTGCTGTGCTTCATAACAAGAACGCTGACTGCAGAGTCCTGGATAAACTAATGTCAATGTTGTGTGTGTTGTGAGAGGATCAAGTGTCCTGGCAGTAATCATAAACTGATACTCTGCTATTTTAAAACAGACCTCAGTTTGTGTTTTCTTTCATTATGAAGTTTTTCTAGACTTTTCTTTGTGTTCTCTTTTGATATCAGTCTTGCACACATGCACCGCTACCTATTTTGCACTCCTGGAAGCCAGCTGAACTGAACCAGTCGTGGGTCCAGTGAGTTTTGGAAGACTGGGGTATTTTCTAGCCTGTGCTGGTTGCCAGATTTGACTACATTATTTTGGGTAAGTTGAGCTGAAAACTGGCACATTTATCGACATTTGGAGCAGCTGCATCAGATAACACGAATAAAGTCGAGAGGCACACCTGGTTAGGTTTCAGTTTAATTTCTAAGACACGCCATATTTGAGCCAAGGGGGAGGTGGGGGGCATCTCCCCTGTGATGCCCTTGCTCAGATGACGTAGTAATGATGTGGATCAACAGTAACACATTTATTTCCTAATTTTGAATGTAAACTGAAAATATAATCTGTTATTAAATCTTGTACATACTAAAAAAAAAAGTGTTCTTTTGAAGAAACAACATCAAAGATTGGAATAAGGAATTTTGCTGAATTTTGAGGCTTTATTCCTCCGTTATTTTTGTCTTCACGAGGACATTGTTGACTTGGGTGTGAAGGCCTGTTGTCTCTTGCTTGGGTGCACATTTTAAGAGATGCATGAACTATTAATAATATCAAAACACTCAGCAAAACAAAACGTTTTTTGCATATTCCAGAGTTCAAAGTTGAGCCGCATCGTGCTCTAACAGCTTCACTTCACTTCAGTGTAGCCTGAATAATTTTCTCAAGCTTTCCATGTAACCCTATTAAGTGGTAACATTTTAATTGATACAACACATTTAAGAGAACAAAAAGATAACAGAAGAACATCTTTTTGTTATTATTGTTCATTTTGAGTATAAAGTTGAAATAATTTCCAGTGATGACAATAACTGGAATAGACAATAATGCTGAAATGCAATCCAAAGATTTCCTTTAAATTCATAAAGATGTATGCTCAATCATTCCTCCCTGGAAAAGAACAGCTTAAAAAAATGATTAAAAGGTCAAATTTACCACGACGGTAACGCCCGTGACGAGTGTGTCTAAACTTATGACCACAACAGGAAGCGACATTACAATGCAGACTGTATAAAACCAAACACAAACACTATGAGCTCACAGATCTGTGTCTTCCTGGCACTGTTTCCTAAATGAACGCAGAGGAAAACGCAGCACATCAGGCCAGGTGAGGGCTCGCTGTGGGTATGAGTCATCTCTGTTGTCACGGTTACACAGCATCGTCATTTGTTTGTCTGCCCCTGGCCAGGTCGTTAATTACAGAGCCATTTTGGGATGGCCTCAACAAATCATGTGGGTCAATGTGAATTGCAGACATCGGTGCCAACAAAGCTTTCATTCAGAGGACTTAATTCAGACTCTTAA
The DNA here is from genome assembly GCA_015108175.1 of Pelvicachromis taeniatus. Taxonomy (NCBI): domain Eukaryota; kingdom Metazoa; phylum Chordata; class Actinopteri; order Cichliformes; family Cichlidae; genus Pelvicachromis; species Pelvicachromis taeniatus. The sequence goes on along the minus strand of VURO01029898.1, from coordinate 11,265 downwards.
TGCAGAAGACGAATGTTTCACCTCAGCTGCAACGAAGGGAAAACAAGAGGAGAATGAAGAGAAGGAGGTGGATGGAAGCAAAGCGTGACTTTCATTTTTTTTTTAGCTGTTCAGTGACTGAAATATTATCATTTTAAAACTGTCTCCGCTGTTTGTGTTTCTATAAAAATGTCACCTTTAAGGTGTGAACTCTTGAATAATGTTAGCTGCTATCATGATCATGTTTTGTTATGTTAATCGTGGTGGCTTTTACCATTTCTGCCACCCCGACAAGAAGGAGGCCAAGCCATTCATCTACTGTCTAGGGATTTACACCCACTGGCTATCTGCTTGTTAATGTAAATATCAAATCAGCCAATCACATGGCAATGCCTAAAACATAATAGATGAAACTGAAATAAGAGAAAATATGAATTTTAGAGAAGTGAACTTGAACTTCTAACAATTGTGTGAGGAGGTAGATTAAGGGCAGGAGACTAGCTGAATATGGAAGGAGGTTAATTATAAAATAGACCTGTTTCTTTCTGACATTGTCACAAATTTGCCAATTTGTTTTCCCATAAAAAGCATTTTTTTTTAGCCATAAAATATTTCATTTGTAATTATATGTGATAAAACCACCAGAAACACATTTTTTTCTTTCTGCTCATTCTTAATTTTTCTTTTTTTATTAATTCCAAGATTGATAGCATGGCATGGTAGGTGATGGTGAGTGAGCTTGACCAGCTTCAAGTAGAAGATGTGTGTGTGTGTGTGTGTGCGTACCACAAGCTTAACCCCTGGATTCCCCACATTCCAACCCAAAGTCAGGCACAAGCCTCGCCACCGGTCCGTTTAAGGTGATTGACGTTATTTTCTACCATTAGGCACTACTTTGTAATTGACCTCTGACCCCTCACTAGCGACCTGTTGAAATAGCTTTAAACCAGATCGTCTAATCTCCATGGGAAAAGCCCTCGATCTAGACGGAGGGCTCTCAAAGCAATCAACACCTAAAGGTGAAAGAGGGGAGCCGGGGTCACTGCCACCGGAGCGCTCTGATCCCGTGTCAGTGAGGGCGATAACCATCGTTTGGTTCAGACGCACCGAGCCACACAAACACACTTTATCAGAAAAAGTAACTGGTTTCACTTCTAGACTGTTACGGGTGCATTTTATTGGTTAAATAAAATACTGGACTCATCACCTGGAGTTTGTGGCTTATTGTCTATAAATTGCAGTTTTGATGGATAGTAGTAAAAGTTAAAGAGCATCTGTGTAAAAGAATTTTTCAATAATTTCATTTCTAGTTTTGAGTGTCGCTTCATCTTATATGCAAAAGTGTAGAGGATGCATTTATTTGCCCTTCATAAATTGGGAGTTCACAAATTTTCCAAAGTTGTGTGTAGTTTATGTTTTCTTTCCAGTTTGTCACAAATTACAAATGTATTTCATTCGTTAGAAAGCTTCTAATATAAAACAACAAAAACCTTTTTAAATAAATAAAATATTTTAATGTGAGTCAGGAACCACAGTGGGGAATTTAGTTGGAAAAAATTGTGCTGACAAACAAATACTGAAAGTTTTTATTTATTTATTATGTTTTTATTTTTTATGATTTTATTATGAGTTTTCAGCTGTTTTTTTTTTTTTTAAACATATACAGTCATGGTCACCCATTCATTTGACTATACTTTGATAATGTTTAATGACAACAAAATGTTGATTTAAATTCCAATTACTCTAATCTGCTCGTTACATGATCAGCACACATTTCCTTCTTTGTACATTTTTCAAATGTCAAACAGACTATTAATTTTGTTCAAACCAGTATAATTATAATCCAACACTGAATTTAATCACAAAATTCAATTATATAATTACGTTTTTTTTTTTTGGCCTTTTTGTCTGTTTTTCTTTGATGCTCTAAGTTCCTGCCGTCCGGCTCCTGTAAATCAGCCTCTCGCTGTGTGCACGCTGTGATGAAAGCCTGGTTTCATCTGTAAGCCACTGTTCATATCTGGATTTGGGAGGCACATGGCATGAGAGAGGTCAGCCTTTATGGGCATTAACACCAAGTCAGACAGACCTCCCACCACGTGTGCATTCGTCTAATAAAGCAGGTTTACTTGAGGTCGCTCACTCATCGAGCCTTGATAAACTCGTCAGTCAGCTGCAGCTTTCTGGAGGTCGGCCTGCAGGCAGCGGCAGAATATCTGGGGCGACTTCATAAAAATAAAGAGCTAACAGAGAGTTACAAGCTTCCACTTCAAGTCATGGATTTGCTCAGTTTTATTAGCTGTAATTAACGGGATTAAAGGGAAATTTGATCAATTGATTTGATTTGAAATATTGCCTCGCTTTCATCGCTCATCTTTCATCTACAGAAATAAACTTTATGCGGTCTGGCATCGCACGCTGAGGCTCTGCAGCCTAAACTGCAATGTGCCGAGGTGTTTCTAAATATGAAGAATAGCACATCATTCTTTCACAAAAGCTAAATTAAACACCCGGTCTGCCAATGCTCTCCCTCACTGTTTCGGTTATTTATATTATTCTTATTATTTCATAATCACGAGCTTTGTGCGTGCAGTGTTTTCTTTCCTCTCTTCTCACGCTGCTTTTCCCTTTCTGTCCTTCACTCATACTTACTTTAAAACCGAATAAAATGAACACACATATCTGCACTCTCTGCCATAGACGTAAGGACAAAAGAAGTACACTTTGCTTATGTCCCTCACTGTCTTACTGTGCATGGCCTCATACATATAAGATTTTTCTGTGCTGATGCTGCTAAAGTTTAGCTCAGTGAGTAAACTACTGCATATATGTACATTTATCTTTTCTTACTGTTTGTATCTTGACATTATTATTTTATTATAATGTAACAGGTTATATCTGTGTAATCTTTAAACTTGCTTGGAGCCAGTTACTATGGTTTAGTTGCTGATTGCAGGCCAGTGTGTGTACCACTCTAACCTGCACTCAGACGTCCCTCAGGTGGGCCGAGTGGGAAACTTTGCTGTGTTTTTAACCACCTTTTAATTTGAAATGTGAGCGCAACCTGAACAATGAGTTTTCTCGCTCAGTGTTTAAGCATCACTCGTAGATGTTTGCAGTATTTAATTAACATGGCAGCAACACAGGAATTTGCGGCACTAATCAAAATGTTCTTACAGTTAACAATATATTTATTTTCACCTGCTCGTTCCTCAAAATGTCATCAGACTAATTTTTACAACCTGAGTGGGCGTTCATGTGAATGTTTCCAGCCAGAAAAACAGTATTATATTTATTTATCATTCATCCTTTTGTATTTCTGAGATAAAATAGCACAACAACCACAGTTAGATTACAGTTACAGTTGAAGGCTTCAAGATGGCAGCGCGTACATATTGTAAAAGAAATTGCTAAAAAACCACGATGACGTGAGGGATCTGTGAACGTAATAACGCTAAAGCAGCACCCTTTCACCGTTAACCCCAAACTTGTCATTTTTGAACAGAAAGATATGAAGAAAGAAGAAGAAAAGAAAGAAAAAGATTAGTTTCACCTTCCTGTGAGCCGTAACTGAATTAGGAAACCACCCTTAATTCCACCCAGCGAAAAAAGTGACTTATTTACTGTTATATAAAACCTCATCATCGTCAGAAAGGCTTTAAAAATGGCACTCAGTAATCTTGTAATTTTTACCATCATCATGTGGCATTAACCTGGGAAAAATAAACAGTTATGGAGTGTTTTTCAAAACAACACAGCTCCTAAACTTGTGAAATCACATACTTTGGAGAAAGACTGGTTCAAGGCTGGATTTTTATGAATGTCAACAGGATTTTGAACAAGCTTTTCTTACTTTTGGAACATAACACAGAAGTTCTGGATTCACTTTGTGAGCTTTGTACCAAAGACTAAAACTCAGGATACTGTTTCATTTTAACAGCTTGATGAGTAAAAACACACTTTTTATTCTGCTGCAGCTCCATCCTTCAAACCCACAAAGTGCTTTTTTCCCTTTACTGACACACGAAATGTCGAGGAAAAGAAAAAATGAAAGAAATGGTACAATTTTAACGACTGATCACATTTCTAGCCCTCTGCAAACCAGTTTTCACATCCACTTCAACCCTCTGTCAATGTGGCTCTCATCATCATTACAACCTTCAATGCACACTCTATCCACCAATTCTACATTATTCTTTCAGTTGTTTATAATGACATCAGAAACCTCTCTGCATCCTATATTTTTGTATATAAATATTGGTTACATTTGCCATGTTCTCAAGCCAGCGATCTCAGAACACATAAAAATCACCATGATATGTCTGACTGAAGCTGTCTGCTCTTGCTGGAAATCTGACTGGACAGGGGTGAAGAGGTGATGTGGTCAAACCTGTACTTGTGTTGTTTCTGCAGCAGCACCCCACTCTGCAGCTAACTCAAGAGGATAATGCTCATTTCCACACTGAAAAAGCAGCCTTTCTCGTTTAGGAGCTTATCCACCAATTTCTTGATTAGCATTTAGTCCCAATATGTGCCCGAATGAAGATGCCTGTGAAATGCTGGGTCAATGGGAAGCAGCCACGTCCACTGATGACTCCATCGCTGCAGGCTGCACATTAAAGGCCTTGTATACCGTATATCTTCCATTAGTGCCCTGTCTCTTATTGACACCCATTTCTAATAAACGCCGGTTTGAAAACATGTCACAACAAATAGACGCAGGTCTCCAATAGTAGCCGGGGCGACCTTCAACCCGGAAGTCCCTCCGCGCTGTCGTCGGTCCTCCTGCGTCTCATCACTCGGCCAGCTGTTTCCAATCAGCTGTCATCAATGACCAGCGGCATTTAAGCTGGATGTGCGGTGACTGTCAAAGTGGGATTATTACACTGAACTGGAACCGTCGGCTAGCAAACCTGCTAACTGTGATTTTCTGCTCTTTTACTTCCGCTCGAGGAGAGTTGGGCGGAGAGAAGTTTCGGGGAGCACCACTCGTGCACTGGGCTACCACTGACAAGGAGACACTCGGGAGGAAAGGAGGAGCACAATTGAGAACTGCATTATTTGTGAACTGCTGGAATACGTTTTGGAGCACTGTAAGTAAACACACTGTCTTTTCACCTCAGTCTAAAAACCGTGTCTGGGTCCTCTTTCCCCCTCACTTCTGTGACAATTCCGTCTGAGAAGGGAATAAGAGCCGGTCTCCAACAACCGCCGGTCTCTTTTAAACGCCGGGCCGGCCGAATAATTTTTTAAATAAACGCCGGGGCTACTAATGGAAGATATACGGTATACATATATTATCATATTGATCTATAAAATATCTATAAAACATAAACTTGCGCTTCTTTTAAAAAAAATAGTATTACCAGTATGACCTTTGCTAACATATTAAAACTTTTCTTTATACTAGGCTGTATACACACTTATGTCTGCTGTAAATTTGGGGGTTTTAACATTTTGGCCTATGGGGACTGGCCATTTTTTGGGAGCCAAAAAAGGTCTTTAGAGGAACTGCAGTTTTACACTGATTCAGATCCAGTCTTTTCAAGTAGAACAACCTATTTGTTTTTAGTTTAACACAGCAACACTTAACTAATTTAAAACAATGTTAAAGGGTAGCATAATAAATAAGTATTAAAATAGATGATTTATCATATTTAGGCAAGGATTGGACACAGCACTGTGGGAGAGGAGAGGCAGGATTAACATGATTAGGCCAAGGTCATTTTAAATGGGTCTTTGAATTGTGCTTAGTCAGATTTTGCCGTCTTACTTGCAGCAAAATGAGCAAAAGCAACTCCTCTGTTGCCAGTAAGGAGACAAGCAGTGGAGATTGAGCAGCCAGGTAAATAATGTCCAAGGAAGATTCAGAGATAAGCTGTTGGCGGTGAGCACCCAACTCCACAGAGAAAGAGGACAAAGGATAGCACAGATTTATTGGTCAGCTATAAAGATTCTGAGGAGCACCTGCCCAAAACTCCACCTGATACTCAGAGATATACTGTTAGAAAGAGATAGCTGTTGAACAAGAGCACAAAGCCCCAAGCCTAGCCAGACTATAACATCACTTGGAAGAGTAGCAGTGCCTCTTTTGAATGGATGTGCTGAAGGAAAATAAGTTGTTTTTAAGTTTGTTTCTGTTTTTTGTTTTCTCGGTTGCTAGCTGTGCGGTTAGAAGGGTAGGCATAATTATATCCCCAGCTTACACCTTTTCCACATCACTTATATAAGTTGTAAACTAAGTAATTGTCCTATTACTCTGTTGTAATTCTGTTTTTCTTTCTGTTTCACATTCCCATTATAAAAACATATTACTTTTTATCCTTTGTTGATACTCCGCTGAAGACATGCAGATGTCCCCTTTTGCATGTTTGCGGTGCGAGTAAAATGCCAATATTAGTATGAATCATCTGTTTGTTAAGCCAAACCAGAGACCCGTAATTTTATTTGCAGTCCCATAGATTTACACACTTACTGTCAACCCTCTAACTGATATTATATAACTGTCACATGGTATCAAATCCTTTTTTACGCATTTTAAGTTGCTGTAATTTAAATTTAAACATATAAAACTGATTTCTTTGTCTTCAAAGTGGCCTTGAGCCTAAAATACGTACGCTTTTCCACTCTGCCATTTTGTGAATCCATTACTTATTACAAGGTCATGCTGAAATGTTAGTAAATGACTTGCTTTTAATTATCTTATAGTTCATCCTCTCTGTTTGGTACATTTGTTAGATTACTAAACGTACCAAGAGCAAGCACAATCTGCTTGCTTTCCCGTCAACACTCCCTCCCCATTGACTTCTTCTTTGTTTTCACTGCTGCATTTTTCCTCTGGAGATAAAACCCAGATCCAGCAGTTTATACGGAGTACAATGCTCCTCTATTACATCCGTGACATGTAAAATATTTCCTCTTGAAGTTACCACACGTTTCCTCAAACTGCTTAAAAGCCATAATTGGAAACAGACAGATTGTGCACCTCTGAGTCACAGTAGCCTGAAATATGTTTGAATCCTTATTGTTTTCTTTCTATCTGAGTGAGGAATGGGCATTTTTAGACTTTAATCAAACCTCTCTGGGAAACTTTAAATTTGCTGATTGGAGGGATCTTTCACTTTTTGGTGCAGGCTGAATGTTTGGTCTGTGTGTTCCTTAAAGTATGCATGGGAAAGTGCCCCCGCTGGCAGCTCACAGTGGACATTCCCTGTGAATAAATGCATGAATTTATGGCTGCGTGTGTGTGTGTGGCATGGCAGCGGGGCTTTTCCGTCTTGTCAATGGAAAACATTAGTGTCATGCCCCCACAAAAACCCACCCGCCACCCCCTCAGCCCCCTTTCGCTGCTTGTTTAATTCAGTCCATCAACACTTCCTCCTTGAGCCTGTTAGTGTCACACTGCATTTCCTCTACAGCCTCAACCACACTGGCTCGCCACAATCGGCCCGGTTTTGGGTTTCCCTCAAACGGCAAAGGGCTTCAAAGTCAATAACTGCTTTTCTGATTTTTATTGACCTAAAGACTCAACCCCCCACCCACCCTCACATTTCTTTAAGGGGAATAAATTACAGTAAGGAGGGAGATTGTGGGTTTGAAAGTGTTTCAAACTCCTGCTGATTGCACCTGCAACTCATTTAACAAGGTGTTCAAACAGGGGGATCCCTGAAATGTCTGAAAGAAGAACAGGCTATACTGTAGTTAAGTTTACATAAGTTTGTCCAGGAGGCGATTTAGACTTTTCAAATGTTGGACTTGTGCATGAAATTCTTCTGTATGACTTTAAAGACTTCAGTCTGCCTTTGTTGCTGTCACGGCGCGAGTTGTAGTTGGGAGTTGTGACGAGGACCCAGGAGGAGACCTCCTCAATGAGGAGTCGAGGAGTTGCAGGTTTTAACAGAAAACGAGCCTTTATTCTGGCTGATGAATGGCAAAACATAAAACTGTGACAAAAACTATGACTGCGAACTCTATGAAGAAACTAGAACACTCTAGGACCGGCTAAGAAACACTGTGGTGGGTTTAACAGACGTCCTGACAATGTGACATTGAAAACAAAGGACTTAAAAAGACACATGAGGAGATCAGGGAAAGAGGAGACACCTGGGGTAACAACTGACTAGAATAAAATCATAACGATGACACCAGACATGAGTAACTTACTAAACACAATAACCACAGAAATACGAGGCTCTTCAAAATAAAACAGGAAACACAGGCAGGGGTGACAGGACACAGAACAAAAGCACAGAATCACATAAGGGGCAAACAGAACCAAAAACCGAAAACACGAGCCCATAAACAATAATAAAGGTAACAAACTAAAAACCCTGGGTCACAGACCCAGGACCGTGACAGTTTCTTTATTTTTACTCTTTTCTTTGCAGTTTTTAAAATATATATAAAATACTCAAAAGAGAAGAAATGCAATGGTTTTTCAAATTGCAAACTTTAGTACTTGGTTGCTATACTTAAAATGTAATGTAAAGTGTAATGCTACATATTTGTAAGGAGATGCCATCTTCGTTAAATAGAGTAAAGCAACCACTATCCAGTTTTCATCAAAGGTGCGCTAGCAAGCTAACAGTAGCAGATTTTTGTCATGCACTTGTGTTGCATGTGCTTTGATCCTGTTTTGTGTTTAGGTTCCTTTAATTTTGTCTTCTGTGCAGAAGAATTCAGTATTATTTGATTTTAGCGACTCTACATGTTGTAGCCACAAAATACACCAGCTAGCTAGCTAGCAAAACCGTTTTCTAATAGAGGACCTATGAGAAATTGATTCCTTATAGTGCCCCCTTTAGTTATATGTTGAGCTAAAACCCACAATTAAGGGTACAGGAGAGGGTGTCAAATATTGTCTTTATGGGAAAAAGACTTAAGATTTGTCCATAATCAAAGTAACCCGCTCTAGAGTTAATATGAAGGGAGAACCTTGCCTGAGAACTTTTTTAGTACCTGGATGTAAACATGTTTATTTCTGCTCTAAAGTTGGAGTTTTAAATATTAAGCCTCGCTTTACTGCATGTTGCTGTCGATGAGGCTTTGTTGCTGCTTGATTTAACCACACAGCAGCGTATGCAGGGGAAGGGGAGCCATACCTACATTAACCATCATAATGTTTAACGTGCTAAACTAAAGATGATGTACATGCATTTTCATATTCCAAGAATTTAGTGCAAGTAAATCCAATTTAACTGAAATATGGGCAAAATTGATGATGCATCAAATCACATCACTGGGGCATTAAACAGCTGACCTCTGTGATGTTTTACAACAGCAAGCATTTAAAAAAAAAAAAAAAATGTGCGTTTCAGTGGAAAGGAGGAGAAAGAACAGACAATCTGTAGGTAATCAACCACCCAATGACTGCCTGTGATCTTTTGGGGGAAATCGACTCTCTAATGGCTCGCCTTGTGTCCTGTGTCATTTCCTTTTGATGTGATCGTGCAGTGATGATCAGTGATCTGGCTGTGTGTAGTAAAGAGCTCTCAGCAGGCACTTTTAATTACCGGGGGGACTGATTTTGGCCGCGGAGCCCGCCTCGTCTGGTTTTTATTTCCAACTGCAGACTGACTGTAAAACAACACTGCCAGCGCTGTCACCCAAAACCAAAGCTGCTCATGTACAAAAGCAGCCAGGGCCGTGATTATCATCCTGTGTCGGGCATGTGAGCGACAGCTCCTCTGTTTTTACTTACAACCCCCTCCTGCCCTCTACCTCTTTTCCCCCCCCTTTCCTTAAAGTATCTTTCTGCACACATAAAAACTGATGTCAAGTGCACACACTGCATGCTCTATCTCAGACAAATCAGAGCCAGGTGCGTCCGTATGAGGGAGTTCATATTAGAGAGATATTGCAAACATCTGCGTGTTCTGCGTGTCCTCATCATTTAGATCCTTGTGTGACAGTAAAAGGCTGCGGAGAAGAGAAGAAGGGAACACCCGCTAAAAAGTAAGTCTGCCCGGTTTGTTCTGCTGCCAAAAGGCCTGGCTGATGAGGCTCTGCAACAGGAACAGGGAGCTCACACACACACATAGCTGTGTTTACATCGTTTTAGAGAACAATACACTGACTCACGTTAACCTTAACCTTAAAGTAAGTCTTCACCCTTTGATTTAGTAATGTAGATTACAAGGTCTTGCTTTTTGCCCCCATTTTAACCCTCATTAAAGAGGCTGATTTACCTCCCAAAGGTCAGCTCATTTATTAAGAGTTCACACAGCATCCCGATGTCATCCACGTTATCTCTGCTGCTAACTTACAACAGAAATCCAGCATTACAAGCTGCGGGCACAGCGTTTGAAAGGGTCTGACTGATAACACAAGACACAAGGAGCTAGTTTTACTGATTGTTGTCATTTTTTTTTCAATCAAGTCAGAATTTTATTTCACTTATTGGTTCCTATTTTTTTGCTATAGCATATGCTAGAAAACACATTATTGGTGAAACAAGTGATGTGAATTTTAGGCTTGTTGCCTCTGTAACTCTGTATTTCTTCCATTGGTCTTTTTGAGCAAATTAAGCATGTTATTTTGAATTGCTTTCCATATTGAAACACTCAGAAATCATTGCCCTTCGTGTATGGCAAACGCCTGTCCTGCAATATTCAAAAAGTGAAATGGTCTTCCTTTGCACACACTAAGCCTTGTCGTCAGCTTCATGAAATGAAATTGGTAGCTGTGACATGACACTGCTAACAGAAATGTGCAGTTTTCCAGTAATGAAAAATTTTGCATTTTTAAAGAATGTTATTGTTCACCAAAATGTAACAGAAGCTGAATTTTAGATTAGTTTGTCCTCTTTCCTCTCCAGAGGGACTAAGGCAGGGGTCACCAACATGGTGCCCGTGGGCACTAGGTAGCCCGCAAGGACCATATGAGTAGCCCGCGGGCCTGTTCTAAAAATAGCTCACTATAACAACTTACCAGTAAGCTGCATCTATTTTTATTTTTTGTTGCTATTTTTAAAAAAATCACAATTGCATTGGTATCAATTTGTTAGAGATAATATATTAAAAAACGTTTTTATTATTAAATATTAGATCAGAGCTAGCTGGTCTCCATGGAAACAGTTGCCATAATCAATGTCTTTACATAGATTAATATCATTAATTTTTAATGATAACATATAATTAAAGTTAAATTGAGGAAATGTGTTATTTCAGAAGTGTGTGTCAAACTGGTAGCCCTTCACATTAATCAGTACCCAAGAAGTAGCTCTGACTTTCAAAAAGGTTGGTGACCCCTGATGTAGAAAAACTGTTGTATGTAACGTCTTTACAC
>VURO01029897.1:0-10747 GCA_015108175.1 Pelvicachromis taeniatus | reverse complement strand
GTGGGAGTAATAATAATAATACTAATAATAACAACAATAAAAGGAGAGGGGGAAAAAGTATTAAATATTAGATATTAGATATTATAAGTCACTTAGATAACTTAAAAATTTTATTGTTTGGCTTTTTTTAGTATTTTATTTGTTCCTGAGTAAATCGGTTTGGCTGAGATTAAAGTTATAGTTTTCACACAGCTGAATAAACGTCAGGCAGACAACTGATTATCAGAGGTGTGAGATGGTCGAGAATATACTCCGGTTTCCTGTTATATTTTAGATAGCAAGGAGCAGACAGCTACGTTTATTAAACTTCACTGAAACAATCTGCAGATTTCATTAAAATGTAATAAACTATCATCTTGCCTTTATTTTTAGTTAGCACATACCTTAAACACTCAAAGCTGTAAGCTAATGATAGTTATATAAGAGCAGATGCATGCTGGTGCAATAAGCTGCACATTTTACATCATGATCTGATTAGTCGGCTAATCGCAAAAATAATCGGTGACTAGTCGACTATCAAAGTAATCGTTTGTAGCAGCCCTAACTTCAAGACCAATAATCAGAGCCACTTTCTCTCTCATTTTCCTTTTTCTTTGAACTGCTGATGTAAAAATGATACGCTGCAAACTGAACGTTTGAAACTTTGCTGCCAGGATTCAAATCCCTTCTGTTCAGATCTCACGTCACCATTCAAGTGCCAACCCTGGAGAGATTCAAGCACAGGTGGATTACTTCCTCACACCTCCTCTCGCCAAGTCCTCGTTCTCATCCTGTCTTTTTAATGACTCTGTGTGAATGACAGCAGTCGTCTGTCGATCCATCTGCTGCCCGGCAGTCAGTCAGTCAGTAACCGTGAGTCTCTGACTCAAACCTCACACTTTAGACGTGGCAGACGGCCGTCATGGAGAGGTGGATGACTGAACCGGCCTGGCAAAGTTCACCAGTCTTCAAAGCACAGAAAATAAAAACAGAGTTACAATGAAGCCCCTCTGGCTTCAGTTAAATGTGCTGAGGATGTTCATACAGTTAAGTCACTGAGGTTTTAATAATATTAAAACGTGGACAGATTATTAGACACCCTCTCAGTAATGCAAATAATCAGTGACTCCCTAAAACTGTTAATGATAACTTTATTTAAAGGTCAGGCTTGCGCACAAAAAGTCACTAAGCCAATTTAATCCAACACGGATACACTGGGACTGGTGAACTGTGCTCGTTTCTTCCTGTACAGAGATAAGAAAAAAAAAAAAAATCACCAACAACTCTATAAAACTATTTTCTAATCAGTTTTGTTACAACCCAAACTCCCCAAAGGTTGAGACAGGGCCACGTTTACCACTGTCCTTCCTGTCAGAGGATTCTCGCTGCTCGACAGGTCTGGATGGTCTCTGTTGTATTTTTTTGGTTCATTAAACTCCAAACGTTGAGCATGAATTATGATGAGAAAGACTTCTGGACAGCAGGCAGGCCACTTCAGCACCCCGACTCAGCATTCATATTTCTAGTTTCATATGAGTGGACCCCCACACCATCACAGATGCAGACTTTGGACTGATAACAAGCTGAATGGTTTCTCTCCTTTTTGTTCCAGATAATGTGAACTCTGTTTTACAAAAAGAATTTCTAATTTCATTTTACCGGACCTCAGAAAAGAAAAAGTAACTGCTCCCCCTTTTTAAGTCATGAACCAACTGGGAATAATCAGTTTTTGGAACGTCACAATCAATTTCACTAGCCACACCCAAACCTGATTACACACAGATCAGACCTGTTGAGTCAAGAAATCACTTGAATGTTTGTCAAATGAAAGTAGGCTAAAAGATCGCCAAAAGCAACACGTCACACCACAGTCTAAGGAAACGGCTGCAAAACAAAGTTACTGACGTCTACCAGCCTGGAAAGGAATACGAATTTTTAATGCTTTCGGAATCACAGTGAGAGCCATTATCCGCAAATGAAGAAAACTTGGAACAGCAGTGAACCTTCGCAGGAGTGGATGGTTTACCAAAATCAAACTTACTTGGCAGCTCATCCTGGTTGTCAGACAAAAAAACAGAACATCTAAAGAACTGCAGGCCTCACTTGTATCTGTTGAGCTCAGAATTTATGAAAATATTCTGTGGACGGATGAGACAAAAAAAGCAGAACGTTTTGGAAGGTTTGATTCCCGTTACATCTGGCATCAAACTGACAGCACTTCATCAAAAGAACATCTTATCAACATTCAAACAAGGTGGTAGTAGTGGTGATGGTCTGGGGGCTGCTTTAGGACCTGGACAACTTGCCGTAATTGATGGCACCATAAATTCTGCTCTCTATCAGAAAATCCTGGAGGAGAATAACCAGCCATCAGTTCATGGCCGGAAGCTCAATGGCACTTAGTTTATGCAGCAGGACACTGATCCAACAAACCAGCAAGTCCACCTCTGAATGGCTCAAAAAACACCAAAATGCATGTTATGAAGTAGCCTAGTTAAAGTCCTGACTTAAATCTCACAGAGATTATTCATGCATTCCTATCTATCCAGGAAAACCCTCCAAAGTGGCTGAAAATAAAACAACACTGCAAAGGATAGTGGGCCAAAATTCCTCCACAACAATGTAAAAGACTCACTGGCAGTCACTGAAAACGTTTGACCTTCAAGGGTGGCAGAACCAGTTAATAGGTTTACGGGCAAGTAAGTTTTTTCCCACAAGGGACGAGGTTGGTTTGAATAATAATAATAATATAATAATTTCTCTTAATAAATTAAATCACTATTATTATTTAAAAAATACATTTTCTATTTATTAGAATAGAAATTATTATTTCTATTCTAATAAATAGTTATTTGAGTATATGATAATATGATCTGAAATGTCTAACTGTGACAAATGGAAAAAACTAAGAAGTAATGGGCGGGGAGTTACTTTATCACAGCCTTGGCTGCCAACTCTCATCCAAATATGATAACTTCTCAAACATGATATTAACTAACAGGTCTCAAAAGCCCAAAGCCAGCAATGTCACAATGGCTATATCCTTCTTTTATGTACAGTCTGTAGATGAACAGCAGCCACTGTCACCTATAAATAAACAGCCAACAGGACAGCACAATAACCACACCATCTTACCTTTTTCACCAAGCTAACAAGCTTGCCTCCCCTCACAAACCTACCACAGGCTCTACCCAAAACCTGCCACATGACTCTCAAGATTACTTTTGACTAACAGGTGAAACTCAAGCTTCCTGTCATGTGTCAGCAGCACAAATTTCTATTCTTCTGGTCGAGGCGATGTTATGAGTTTTATAGTGAGGGAAGTGGTTGAATATCGCCCCCGCAAGACGTCTAGGCAAACAAGAGGGAAGCTTTTTACTTTTATCAATGTGCCAATCAGTTAAGTTAACTTAAGGTGACACTCACTTTTTAACACCACCTTTAGGCCTAGTTTCACAATTATTACACGCTCACAAGCTTGAAGAAAAAAGAATGAAAATTGAATGAGAGGTACTAGAAATTATAAATCAATAACTGTACCAGCTTTTTTGTGTGAGCTAGCTTCGAGCTAACGATAGCTTGCGGATGTCGTGCCAAGTTTGTCTCCCCTCAAAATGTGCTTCCCCTTAGCACAGAAACTGGCTCACAACAGTCCCCAAAACACGAGTGGACGGTGGATCCATCGGAATCATTACTCTCCTCTTGAGTGATTTTAAAAAAAATGACGGCTTATTTACAAGATAGTCAATATTTACGGGTATACAAGAATTGGCACGGCACCCCGGCGAGCTAGCTAACAGTTGGCGAGTTAACAAAGATTGAGGCGTCCAAGAGCACAAAGAGCAGCCCACAACAAAAGCCCAGGGAACACAGCCACGGACACTGACAGCTTCTCTCACCTCCACTGGAGCCTCTGACCTCATCCAACGGATCGATTCCGGATCGATCCAACCAACACGGGCAAAGTCGTCCTTTGTGTTGCAGATTAGCTCGCTCCGTGTTACGGCTAGCTGTAACGTTAGCTTGGTGGCTAGCTAGCAGTTTACCTCAGGAGGAGGGAGCGACCGAGTTTGCGCGACACCCGGCTTCACTCACCCAAAGCCGGCAAATGAAATAACTCACACCGGCTCCTTCGTTCCAAGGCTGGTTAGGACACAAAAAACTGCGCCTCTATGAGGGACACTCGCAGCTTTTGCTGTCAGCTTGCTTGTAAACAGTTACTTGGATTTCAATGTTTCCGCCTCGCCAACACCGTCTCCGTTCAAACTGCTCCTATGTCTCGCCGCCCACTACGGCTGCGGCGGATTCAAGAGGCGCCAAACGTCTGGGCCAATTACAGAACCCGATGTTAGGTTTGCTTCAGTGTAGTCCTACGCGATAGGTCGAATGATATAAAAGCGTATCCAATGAGAATTGGAGCTGCACTGGGGGCCCTGTAGCAGGGACATGTGGACAGGTTCTCTTTGTTCTCTCATGTCAACGGAATAAAAACCAAAATATGCAAAATACAGTTTGACACTTAAGTTAATACTATTTATGCGTCGCATTTGATATCAAAGCGGTGTCTTTGACGCGTGACAGCTGTCACAGCCACGGGACTGAAATGAAACACTTTATAAAAAAGGTTTTCGAAGGATTTAAGGGCAGAGGATCGGTGACAGACTGCGCTTCGTCTCGTGCAGAACAGCTCAGGTTTCAGCCGGTGTGTGAGCGTCTCAATGTATCCTGGAAATGAAAACATAAAAAATGAAGGCTGATAATTGAACGGTTTTATTGACTAAATGAAACTCAGTGGCCACAGCCAGCAAGGACGAGGGTCGGGAAGTTTATTAAGCCACGCCCCTCCAAGCAGAGATTGGATGGCGCATTGAAGACGTCCGCATGCTGCATTCACGGCCAGCGTAAACAGAAAACATGGCCGACAGCCATTAATTATACGCATAATTACAAAAATTATGTATTATTTGGAATCTTGCGGAGTAGTTAAAACTAAAAAATATACACTATTATTAAGTATGTTTTAATGCGTCAATTTTTAAATACGTTATACATTACTTTTTATAATAATAGTGAGGGAGATGAAGTAGACTGGAATACTAATAGGTTACGTGACCTGGTAAACAGAGGGGAGGGCAGCTATGGAGTGGATGAAGAGTGCAACGGTGGTCGTACCTGTTGGCGATGTCTAGGAGAGAGGGTGGTGGACAGACAATGCACAGCTGAGGTGAAGAAGAGATGCAGGGAGGGTGGAGTGGGTGGAGATGGGTTTCACAGGTGATTGGTGACAGAAGGACAGCATCAAGAGTGAAAGGGAAAGTTTACAGGATGGTGGTGAGACATTTGAGGATATATGTTTGGAGACGATGACAGTGACAAAAAAACAGAAGGCTGAGCTGGAGATGTTGTTAATTTCATTTGGAGTGAACAGGATTAGAAAAGAGCACATCAGAGGGACAATAATTTATCCATCCATGTGCATCCGCTTATCCTTTTTCAGGGTCGCGGGGGGCGCTGGAGCCTATCCCAGCTGTCTTGGGGCGAGAGGCGTCTGTCGCAGGGCTAACACAAATAGACAGACAACCTGTCACTCCCACATTCAAACCCATGGGTAATTTAGATTTTCCAATTAACCTATCCCCACTAAGTGCACGTCTTTGGACTGTGGGAGGAAGCCGGAGTACCTGGAGAGAACACACGCAAACACGGGGAGAACATGCAAACTCCACACTGATGGTGGAATTGAACTCAGGACCTTCTTGCTGTGAGGCAACAGTGCTAACCACCGTCCCACCGTACAATCATTTATCAGCTATCATATTTTATTGTTTTGCACTGTTTATGAAACAAAGTTGGGGAGGAAAGTGTGAAATGGAGCATGTTTCTGTTTCAGTGTTCCCTTTTAGTAAAGGACAGTTCTGATGTTCATCTGTGAGGGAGCTCTAAACAGCTCCCTCTGGTGGTCACCGTGGTGCTGGTCTATAAAAATAAGACTCAAATATCCAAAGATTTATTTATTTTTTGAATCAGTGGAGAAAGACTTTTATGAAAGACATTTGTGATTTTCCTGAAAACTGATTCTGCTACTACTGATAGTGTTGTTCCACCTGTTAGTGACCAGGCAGTAAAAAAATACCATAAAATTATATTTATTTATTGGTTGGCAGAGTCTGTGACACATATTTACATACAAAGATATGAAGTGAAACAAATAAAGATGTTTTAAAATAAAACATGCACGGATTGAAATATACACACAAACAGCAAACAGAAGAGACTAAGCATTTATTATTTTTCTTTTACTCTAACCTCTTCTGTTTCATTTGTGCTTTTTTTAAACAGCTTTATTTTCAGATTAGGACTTAAAAAAATCATTAAAGTTTTAATAGCAGAATGCAAAAGATTAAACAAATGCAGCTACAACAAAGGCTTGTCTCCCTGCGGAGTCAGGTCTTTATACATCACATGTCCAGCAGATGGTGATACAAATTCATTTTGCAGAGGCTGACTGTGCAGCTGATCCTGCACCTGGACATGTGTTTGGTTCCAGAGTCGATTATAAAAAACCTTTAAGGGAATTAGAAACACAAAACTGGGCTTTCACGTCTTTAAAGGCCTCCGAGTTAAAGAATTCAGTGTGAGAGAAAGCCATGAGCAGATTTATTTTTAAAAAGAAAAAGGTATGAAATATATTAACATGTACATATTTATGCAGAAACATGAAGTAAATTTTGCATTTTTGTGCTACAACAGAATAAGCATTAACAACACTATTATTGCACACGTTCTGTAAATCCATTAAACTTCATTTCACTTCACAAATATCACTGTGTGTGTCTCCTATATCATATGTTTGACTGACATTTTTTATCGTAACAACCAACGATTTATACAGGAAAATCACGACGATTAATAAGGTTGCCCAAACTTTCGCATCCCACTGTATGTTTCAACACTGAGTCGAGCTTCTGCACTGCAGAAGTTTTAAAACACTGCTCAAGACTGTGGTTCAAAACACCCAGGTCACATGACTGCGACTAAATGAGGCTTTGGTGGACTTCACCTCAGTGTCGACAGGTGGTCAGCTTCAGTCCGTTCATTGGTCAAATGTATCTGGAGCAAGAGCAACAAAAATAAATACAGAAGAGGTTGCTGTGTAAGAAAATGGAGAATTTATGTTCATTTCATGGGTAGTTGCTAACATGTTTGCACATGTATAAAATCGTCCTGCATTGAGAATTCAAAGCATATGTGGCTACAGGATGTTTCTTTTTCTTTCTTTTTTTTCAAACTTGTAACATGCACCTAGTTAGTTAGTTTCGATCATGGTTGGATCCCATTCACACAAACTGCTCTGGAGTTTATTTGCAATCGTATCGAGACCACCTCTTCAAACAATGTAGTGTTTTGTCCGTGTAAATCTACTGTGAACACAGTAATCGCACCTGGGTGCAGACATACAGAAACCCATTGAAGAAGGCGATCTTGGTACGATTCCAAATAAACTCCAGAGTGTTTTTTTTAATGGTGTGAACATAATCTGACCTACAAGTTTACAAACTCATCAACTAATTCTAACCAGATTAAATGAACTACAGGTGTGAAAATGCCCTAAGATAAAACCTTTAATGCCATCACACTGTGTTTTCAAGTCTGCTGCACATGTGATTTCATTTGTACCACCTACAACCAGAATTCCTTCTTAAAGGTCTCCAAGTTGAAATTACATTTTTAGTTAACCCGTGTTTCTGAAATGCTAAACAAAATGATAAAAATTATCACATATTGTAAAAATGTTTTGTTGCTACTCCTAAATTTCTTGTATTTTAACAGTCCAGTAAAAGGCTGTTTGGTGTCTGCAACGTGTGCTCGTCTTTGTCTCTATTGTATAAACCTGTTATGCAACTACTGCAGGCGTGTCAGCTGTGAAGCTACAAATAAACAATGTGTTTGAACAGAAGTTTGAACAGTCATCTCTCTCACCCGTGTAAAACCTGAAGAAAAATTATGACTTCAGCTACATCAGGTAAAAATGTATTTAATCTGTTGTGTTTATATTTATTATATAAAAAATGTCAATATGTGTAATTGCTACAAGATATAAAACCTAATGACAAAACCTTTCAGATGTGTTAAACTGAAATATGTGAAATATGTTTCAGATACTGATTTGAGGATTGTGATAATAGGAAAAACTGGTGTGGGGAAGAGTTCTTCTGGGAACACCATTCTGGGAAAAAAAAAATTCAAGTCTCGTCCCAGTTCAGAGCAGGTGACTGAAACCTGTGAAACAGGTGAAGTACAATGGGAAGGGAGAACAATTTGTGTTATAGACACACCAGGGATTCTGGACACTCAGAAATCTGCAGCTACTATCAAAAAGGAAATTGTGAGATGTGTTGAAGTCTCCTGTCCAGGCCCTCATGTTTTTCTATTGGTGCTCCAAATCGGTCGATTCACCAAAGAGGAGAAAAACTCTGTGGAAGCCCTGCAGGAGCTGTTTGGCCCAAAAGCTCAACATTACATGATTGTGCTGTTCACCCATGGGGATGATCTTGAAGACATGGAAATGACCATACAGCAGTATGTACGTGAAGCCAAACCAGAGCTCAGACAAGTCATCCAAAGCTGTGGAAACAGGTTCCATGTCTTCAACAACAAAAGCAAAAACAGAAAGCAGGTGGAGGAGCTGATCAAGAAGATTGATGACACGGTGGCAGGAAACAGTGGCACATATTACACAAATGCAATGTACAGAGAGGTGGAAGACAGGAAAAAGAAACAAGACAGCATGAAGGAAGAAGAATACAAGTCCATAAGTCAACTGTTAGAGCAGATTCTGCGTTTCCATTTTCTTCTTAAAAGAGAATAAAACAATATCAGATGATGCAAACCTGACAAATGTCAGTGGTGTTAATTTGTCTTGATTAGCTTTGATCATTTTATTGTTAAATAATGGGATAAAATGATGTTTTAGAACAGTAAAGATACATCAAGCTGTGATGTGGTACAAAGACTTTCTATAATTTTTTATAGTAGACCTATATGTAACCAAGATGGTTGGATATGTTTTATGCTGTTTAATGTAATTTACTGTTACATGTATGCTTTAAAGATGATGCTGATTCATCAAAAAATATGCTCAAAGGATCCATATTTTATTTTATTTTATTTTTTTTATTTTTACCTGTCCTGTCCGGCAGTGAAACAATTAGAATTCTTGTCTGAAGGACAAGAAAAATGACCAACAAATTTATTTTCCCAAGTGGATCTTTTGCTATACTGGTCCACTTGATTGTCATAGTTTATTAGATTTTTATAAGGATTTTTAAATAATTTTTTATTTTGTGTTATTACATTCAGAACGGACAGGACTGCGGGATGGGTAAGAAAAAGAAGGAAAGAGAAGTTGGGAAGCGTTAACAGAGGGAAAGAGGGATGGAGAGAAAAAAGACCATGAAAATCTGCTTCGCCTGATGAAAAAAACAAGCAAAAAGAAAATAACCCTGTAGGCAAATCACAACAACAACAACAACAACAAGCATAAGTAACAGTAAATAATATATATCAAATGTTACTGAGCAGCACACAGGACTAATAATGCATGATATGTTTAGAGTCAGCAGCCAACCAAGATAGTGTGTGTTGCGAGGACCTGTTTTACACCTGTGTGTACTAGGGCTGGGCAAAACGATTATTTTCCGAATCGATTAATCTAGTTATTAATGATATATGTTACTGCTAAGCAGCTTAAATTAGTTTTGCATTTACGGAGGTTGGGTGTTTATCTCTGTCTATGAGTGAGTGTATGTCTACGTGGGGGGTGTCTGGATGAATTAAAGGGTAAAAACCAGTGATAGTAAAAAAGTTGAAAACTTACGGTTGTTTTATGATAGGCCATTTCCACCTTACAAAGACTGAATCACTTCCTTTTCAGTTAAAATATTCCCATACTGTAGAACTGCGTGTTCGGGGGGCGTGGTTTAAGTCGACACGTTACCGCTACTCGCTGCCGCCATGTGTTTTTTTTTAAAGTGACGACGCATCGACGCAAATTTCTTATGTTGACATAATCGATTACGTCGACGCGTTGTCCCAGCCCTAGTGTGTACGCACGCTTGTATTCATAAGGTTTTTCCATGTAAGTGTCTAATAGTAGATGTGGGGAGCCACAGTTCTTTTAACTGTTTAAGAGTGGCAAATGAGTGGCAAGTACAGGACAAAGTGGTGGGCTGTGTGAGTGATAATGCTGCAAACATCACCAAAGCCATAAAATTCTGAAGTGGACCCACCATCTATGTCTGGCACATACATTTAACTGGAGAGACACTTAGGCAGTGCATTTATCGGCATATAATGTGTTTTCTGGATACACTGTACTTTTTCAGTGTTTCAATAGGAAGCATATTAGTACCAGTCACAAATGCAGTATAACATGTGTCGTGAAAAGGTAGGTATCCTTGACAGAATTTTATTCCCCAGCTGTTCAAATCACGGACAAACACTGTCCCACAGTCTCGATTTTCAGTTCACAAACACTTATGACTTATTACTCCTAAAATGTTGGAGGTTTTAGCTCTTTATACAGTAAAGTTACAGGAGGATAAAAATAATTATCAGGCAAAATGTCCTTGGTTTGTTAAAATAATCCCGTCCGAGACCACGTGAGGACAATAAATATATAATTTTCTGTTGTAACCCTCAAACTAAAAGGCTTTTTCACGCAACTAAAACATCACCACTTCCACGTCTAGTTGGCTGTAAAAGAGGC
>VURO01029896.1:0-12608 GCA_015108175.1 Pelvicachromis taeniatus | reverse complement strand
CCGGATGAGCTGGAGGAGGTGGCTGGGGAGAGGGAGGTCTGGGCTTCTCTGCTTGGGCTGCTGCCCCCGCGACCCGGCCCCGGATAAGCGGCAGAAGATGGATGGATGGATGGATGTTTCAGGTGGTGTTTGTATGAGAGAGTCTGTGTTTGCTGTGTCTTATGTCTGCTCCATTTCGTCTGCTGGACTCATGCCTCTCTTGCAAAAGAATCCAAGGAAGCCAACAGCTCTTTGGGAATCATCTCGTTGTTGGTCATGAAATAATATTTTATGACTGTCAAACTGCGTTATGTTTGACATTTTCACAGATTCAACTAAAGAAATAAGAACAAACGTTAAATGAAAGATATAATATAGAAGTGGTTTCTTCCGCGAGATTGACACATTTGTATGCTTGAATGATTCCCAGGTGAATGTTAAGTTGTCAAAAAAAGAAAAACAAATACTGAAAATGGTCAGGTAGATGGAGTGGACTTAAGAAATGGATGAAAAGGCAGCCAATGTCCAAAGAAAAACTTTGAAAGAGCTTCAGAAAGCCAGGAGAGCTGTTGCTCAAGAGGACCTTATAGACAATACAACAAGGTGAGGCTCCTTGGAAACAAACTGTAAAGAAATGATACGTGGCTTAAGAGCGCGAGGCGACACGCTACTGTCGGTGGAGAGGGGAGGGCGACGGAGCGACTGCTCCCCCAGCTTCTGCGTGAGCCCCGCGAGGCGGGTCGTACACCGCCGAGAGGGGAGGGCACGGAGCGACTGCTCCCCCAGCCTCAGCGCAAGCCCCGCAAGGGAGGCCGCGCACCGCCGCCCGACCGACCCAGCCCTTAGAGCCAATCCTTATCCCGAAGTTATGGATCCGACTTGCCGACTTCCCTTAGCTGCCTTGTTCTAACATTCCAGAGGATGTTCACCTTGGAGACCTGCTGCAGATATGGGTACAGGGCCAGCGAGAGCCAGCTTGCTAATCTAGTCTCTTGTTCGCGCTAATTCGCACGACACTACTTTGGCTGGCGGACGGACATGTGACCAACATATCACTCTTTTCCGTGTCTGATCACATGCCTTTCCGCCAGGCAAAATGGCGGAACAAACCAAAACAAATCCTCTTACGATGTCACAAAAATCATATAAAAGCCTTAGAAAAGCCGCAGGGTTCAAAGCTTGTGCAAAAAGTAGCGGCTTATAGTCCGGAAATTACGGTATATAAATAAACCTAAATTGAACTAAAATATCAAGATTCAGTGTTTCTACACTTTCAGATAAATTGCTCTGTGCAGAGGAAGATAAGTGTGGAATCAAGGACTTTGTACCAAGTAAATAATATTCCATCCATCCTCTTCCACTTATCCAAGTCTCCCTATGCTATGACCCTTCATAGCAGGGTGAGAGTAAACGAGTTTGCATTGATGCAAAGTTTTCGTGCTGACTTTATGATGATGTAGATGTTAATAATTTAAGTTAGAAATAATTCAGTGTCCAACTAAACAGCCCCAGGTCAATGGCTCAGAGTTTTTCCTGTCCATTGTATGTTATTTTAAAAAAGATTTTATTTTTATATTTTAAATATTTATAACATTTAATTAATGCAATCTTTTTTTTTTTTTATTCTAAAAATTGTTGTTAGGATAGCTCTTAAATAAATATGGCCTAGTACACCGTGGGGCCCTCTTTAGATTCAACTCTGCGTGCTGGACGTATCACTGCAATAAAAAGTGTGAAAGCTGCCTTCAGTATGTTGTCTTCAGTAAGTTGCCTGGTTTAAACATCGTATCAGACTAAGCAGTTCATCTGCATGTTTTAATGTAACGCCTGTTGCTTCTTTGCGGTGTGTTTATGTAGACAGTCTTCAGAAAGGTACTGAATTCAAACCCATGACTTTCTTGCTGAGAGGCAGGAGTGCCTCACAGATAACCACCGTGCTGCCCAAGTAAATAACACATTATTAAAATCAGCTCTCTCTCCACTTAGCTCAAACAAATCCTTTTCGTGCTGGCAAACCAGTTGGCGGAAGTAGTCAAGCATGAGCACTCATGAGAAATTAATAAACCTTTTCCCTGTCAAGTTAAAAGGCATTGTAGAACCTTCAGCGCCAATTACTAAAGCAAATATTTAAATATGAATGCTGTACAATCATTCCACCCTGGTCACTTCAAAGAAATAATTAAAAGCCAAAAACTGCCACGACAGTCATGCCCATGACGACTGTATGTAAACTTCTCACTACAACCGTGAGTATAAAAGCTGGTATTTGCTGCCAGGTGATTTCATTACCTGTTAACACACCTAATACAGGCTATGCATGAGAAACACCTGGGAATTGTTTACTCCCCGTGAAGCTGTGTTCATACTGATAAACGCAGAACAGCAATAAAAGGTGCACAGGACAGAGAATATGCTGTATCATACTGGATTAAGTCAGTGAGACGTGTAATATCCGTTCACTTAAGCCTGTAAACATACCTCCTCTATAATGGGGTCGTCATCATCACCGCTGGCCATGTTGATGTGATCAGAGCAACAGGGAGAGAGGGGAAGGGGGTGCAACCTGGAAAAACAAAAGACAAACTCAAACTGGGTTACAGGAGCTAAATGTCCGGCTGCATACTCCTGTTACTGTTATGGAGTGGCTACACCCATACTGGCAACAAAGGCACCAGATGGCAGGAACTTAGTGATCCAGCACATCAGTTACATCACAGTTCATGGTAGTAGCCGATATTCTCCAATTAACCCAACAAGTAAACCATAAGATGCTAAAGTAGTCAACTTCCTATGGCGATCGTGCAGCCTGTCATTAGATGCTTTCACGGACACAGGTAAAACCCACATGATGCAACACAACCGTAAAAGACTCCTTCTCGTGGAAACATAACCGTATCAAACACTATGTCAAGCTATTTTTTTTAATATAACGTCAATTTCCTGACTGCCTTAAGACTTAACATTCCATAAAAAGAGTGTTTATGGTTAAGTTAGCTTCATTAGCAGCAAACCCTGTGAGCACTTGTCACAGGCCTACACTACACAGGGGGTTATTTTATTTTTTTATTCCTATATTAAAAACAACACCAATATAAAGAAAGCAGAATACATAGCATCAAACTGAAGAGCTCCGTTTCCTGTAAACAAACGTACAAGCAGCGATATTGGCGAGCAAATGTAGCCTAGCGTGAGCTAGCTTAGCATGGCGTGCTTAGTTAAAATAACACAGATTCAGTCACCGGGCCTGATTTTAACTCTTCTTTATGTACACATAGCAGATTCCTCCCTCACCTGCACACTTCACGGTTCACCTTTAGCTATCTCATTCAGGTGTGGACAGCCCAGGAACGTGGTGCAGAGAGCTGAAAGTGGAGTGGAGTTACACTCGAGACAGCTGTCTCTGCTGCTGTGATACCATGTTGACTCTGCTCCACACAGACACGTGGGGAGGAGCCCGCACCCATAATGCACAGCGAGTCCGCTATGCGCTTGAGTCATTATTTTAGTACGCTTTTTCATTCACTAACAACTACAGCAGATATTCATTTGTGGACAATTTGAGTTTTCAGACGTGATTGTTTGGTGAATAGAACAGGAAAAAAAACACAGTTCTGGCAGCGGTGGGATTCGAACCCACGCCCCCGAAGAGACTGGAGCCTTAATCCAGCGCCTTAGACCGCTCGGCCACGCTACCGTTGTGATACGGGACAACGAAACAGAGGGTTAAATCCACTATAAACACACGGAACTAAAACGTTTGAGTTATTCTAGTTTTGAAAGGACTTGACACAAAAAATAATGTAATCTGAAATCCAAGAACATGTCAAATATACCCTGAAGTCTCCTGGGTAAATACACAGAAAGTTTCTATAATTGCACTATTATTGAGTTCATATATTGAGATTGCAGCAGAAGATAGAAGATAAATGTGTTCTCCGGTGACAGAGGGGAGTAGTTACAGACTTTAACCTCAGTGGGGAGGAACAAATCAGAGGTTTGCAGCACAGAGTCAGCCTACGTGGGCCACTGCAATTTTTTTTTAATCAAATTCTATCAAGCTGACTGTGAAACAGGGGCTTCTTTCTTTGTTGGACCCTCTCCAGCAGTTTGCAGTTCATGGCAGGCTTGAAGCTTGGTGAATCCTGAGTACACAGACCAATTTTCTTTCATCTGAGGATAATAATATGGGTGATCACAAGACTAGTGATATATGAGGAAGCATTTCACAGTTTTGTCCCGTAATCAATCTGACAGCAGATTAACTTATTTCAGTTAAGTGCCAAAAACTAGGGTAAATTATTTCTGTTATCACACTCAAAATACACCCTTATTTGGGTTACAAGAGTCCTTCCACTAGAAAATTCACAACAGGATCATGATTGGTAAAAAGAAAGGCAAACTTTTATTTTACAGTTTCATATTCCAAGCACTTTTCTTTATGACATAAATTCTCTTAAACATAAACATGTTAACATCTGGGTCAAAATAAGTAAACAATGCTATTTCTGATAGGTCAGACCTTTTCATTCACAGAATCGCATTAACTTAACTCTAAAGGTTAATATAGACATGAAATTAAAGAAATGAGGAGCCAGGAAATCTAGCTTTACAAGCATACAGAAAAAATTCTGAAAATTAAAAGTCTGATGCTGAATGGCTCAACACACACCAAATGCACACACAAACAAACCACCAACAGCAAAAAGAAAAAATCTGTCATAAAAACAGTAATGTAAACTGAAGTCATTCAGGTTTTAACCAGAATGTGTAAAAAACAAAAAAAAAAACAAAAACAAAAAACAGCCACACATCAAGTCTCGTGGCCTTTTTGGAGGTTAAAATCAATCTTGTTCATGTCATGGAGTTACTCCTCCATTTGTGCCCAGGCTTCTTCAGCTTTCATGTAGTACTGGTTAGCCAGTCGACCCTTCATGGCCGCCATGGCAGCTTCTGCGGCTTCAGTAAAAAGGTCACCTGCAGGCGAGAGACAGCATGAGATGTTACAGGCGGTCGCTCCAACAAATAGAAATGAACCCCAACCCCACAACCATCATGTGAGACTAAAGCTTCTCTGTGCCATAGATCAAAATCCCACTGCTTCACTGAGAAAATGGTCAAACAGATAATGGTGCAAGATTTCTTGAAGTTAAGACGGTGCAATCAGCATCGGGTCGAACCTGCTCTCTGTGGGTCTGCGGCGAGGTTGTGACCTCCCTCTTGGTACATCTCTGCTTCTCTGGCCAGCAGAAGGTGACGAGGCTCGTCCTGAGTCCCATCAAACTCTCCTCCCTCGTCGTAGTCCATCATGTTCAGCGCGCTGTTGTACCAGTGAACCGCTTCGGCCCAGTCCTGCTTTCTGTGAAGGCAAAAAGATTAAAAGCTTCAAATCACCACTAATTAAAAAAAAGAAACAGGAAAAATCCAAAGGGCCACTAGAGGACAGTACTATCAGGCGAAGTCATCCCTTTGGACCAGGATTCCTATGTTTTACCTGAAACATCTGCTTTGAATGAACCTTCACTCACCTGTCAGCAGACAGATTGACTCCAGTATCAAAGGCTCTGGCCACTATGATCATAGAAGATCTGTCGCCAGCCTCAGCAGCCTGCAGCAGATACTTGAAACCTCTCATTCTGTTTCCTGCATTATCCTGCCAACAACACATACACACACATCAGCATATAAAGCCACACTGTGAAGTTAAACTGAACAATAAAAAGGAAAATAGATGGCGCACGGTACCTCCAGCTCCATGTCTGGGAGTATATGATGAGGTAGCTGCAGACAGCACTGTCCCAAGGCTACGATGGCCTCCAGCTCTCCACACATGGCAGCTCTCTCCAGGTGGTACATGGCCGACTCCTGGTCCCACTGCTCGTCCTTCTCACAGAAACGACCTGCTTCGTGGTACCGCACCATCGCCAGGTGGACCTGGGCGGGAGATCCAGTAAATAAGCGCGTGAAGCATGCCGAGCTGCCTCATTGTGTTTGGTTTGCTATAGGAGGAGTTTGGGCTGAACAGATTGCTTTGCTTTTTATTGCTAGAATCAAATTAAGACATCAAAGATGGCTTAAAAGGGTAACATTTGAAGTAATTTTAGTGTTGATGAGACCAAGATTTCAGTAAATGAACTAATGTTTCCTCATCTTACTTTTCCAAGAATCGACTGGCCGATCTTCTTCTGCAGCAGATTGTTGAGTCGTTCCACCTCTGTGGCCACACAGGACGGTCGGTGGACGTGAGCGCGGGTTGAGTGATAGAAGGTCCACTTCTCCTCCGTCAACTGAGCAGAAATAGGCACCAAAGATCCAACAAACACAAAAAAGAAAATTACCGTCTGATATTCACCGCATCAAATATATTATGGTTGAAAAGTCACACTGCAACACACACACACGTGAGAATAAGCGGGACAGCAGAGCAGGCGAAGGTAAAGGAGGTAGATGGTGTTTCAGATCCAAGTATCACTTTTAATCCCCATTTAATAGAAATAAATAATAAAGCAAGCGTCGACAGGAAAATAGAGACCGTGCGTTTAATCCACACAAATCTGAAAAGTTTGAAAAGCAGAGCCATCATGCTGGAGGCAAAGATTATGCTTCATGGCCAAAAAAGGTTGCAAAGCGCTGCACAGGGAAACACCTGGCTCAGGAGCTTCCATGCAAATAATCACCCATTCGTTGTCGGGAGTGTTTGAATTTAAGTTTGCAGAGACTCTTGGAGGAGCTACCATCTTCCTCTAGTGAGGGGAAACAAAGAGTAGGGGGAGTGGAATTAGAGGAGAGGTGAGGAGGGGCTTTCATGGTTAAACAAGTGACAGGAAAACAAAAGGAAAGATGATGTTAAGAGGGAAATTAATGTGGGGTTATTTGATTAAAATGATAACGATGATGATGATGAGAACGAGGTGAGGAAGGGATTTAGGGATATTTATGTTTGTTTACCCTTCTGATACTTTCCTCGTCCGACTCTGAATATTGTCTGTTGTAGCGATGATGGATCTATGTGACAATATGACATGGATTGTAAAAGCAGCTGTCACGAAATCTAACAACAAGTGTTATCAACGGGGCAAGTTTCAGCTCGTTTCAGGTAATATGCAGGAGGAAGTTCCAAAAACAGGATTTGGATCACAGGAAAAATACATTTAATCATTAATTAAAAGCTTCCTCTGTCCATTTCTGTTGATCAGTCCTGGACTGATTAAATTACAGAAGTCTTTACCCCGTCTACGTGGTCATTTGGGTCTCCTTCACTCCTCTTCTCGCTGGGGTAGCCGCTGTCCCCGCCGTTTTCTGAATCCTAAAGACAAAAATCAAGACTCAAACTTCTGATTCCTGATTGTAAACAAGTCTCAACAATGTCCAATAATGATTGACGACCACAGAATGATTTCACAGTGAAGCTGAACTTTGACACGATAAATGACATAAAAGCACTAAAGCTGACGTCATCTGTTAATCAATGTGAAGCTTGGGTGGGGGGGTGGGGGGGTTGCAGTGCTCTGTTTTTTTTTAATGTGTTTTCTTTAATTGCTTGTGCTGTTTGGTGACACTTTCACCGTCAGTTTTTACTTACCCTGTGTTCGCTTGTGTTGCTCATTCTGTCGTGTTCATACATTCCGGTAAAAGACGAGCCTGTAAAATGTAAATAAAATGCAAAACCACTCACCACTAGAAGCTCCTCAGCATGTAAGCTTTGTCTGAATACTTGTGTATCTCAATCTAGATGTCTCAGTTAGCAAATTTCCAGTAATATACAATGACAGTTTACCACAAATGTCCACTAATCAACTCAACATGAGTACTGTCAATGCCTGAAATCCTCCTTCTGGCTAAAAATTGATTATTGGTTTCTCTTGTTTTCCACATGCAACCATGTCACTGTCAATACTTCGTCCAAGTACTCGTAGTGCACTTCATTTACATGTAGTGGTCTGTGTGAATGCTTTTATCCTTTAAAAATAGCAAGAAAATGGGAAAATACCAGATCTGAGAATGAACCACGACATAGACTGTATATGAAAGATGGACATGGCTACTGCCTTATCCTGCCATTCTTTATACTAGCCAGCAAGGGGGTGACTCATCTGGTTGGAAAGAAATTTCCAGTTATATAGAAGTCTATGCTTACATGATTTGTGATCTCAGTAAACACTTTCCTGATGGGTTTAAGGACTGTATCACTACAGTTAAGCTTTATTTAATAAAACAAATAAAACATGCAGTTCCAGTTAGCATCAAATAGAGCGGTAAGGAACAATGCGTTTTATAGTTTGCCTCAGTTTATGCATTTGATTCACTCTTCGCTCGTTCAATTCCCTTTTAAAATACCAAGAGCTTCATGACTGGACTTTACTAACCTACATGGCTATGTGCATCTTTTATATACAGTAACATTTTCTTTGTGTGGTATTGCAGTAAAATGGTCTTGCACTGACTGCTAACTTGCCTACAGAGCCAGCTGCAGTTGGCGGGGAGCAGGGAAGGATAAGAGGGGAGCAGGGGATAGATTCCATGTCGCTCATGCTCTCATCTGCCGACGAGGTCTCAGACAGGCGGGACAGGAGCGGAGGCGCCCGGCTGGCCGACATGGTGCGAACACGAGGAGAACCGCAGTGCTCCTCGGAGCCCCTCAGCACAGTCTGGGCTGACTTCTACAATGAAGAGAAAAAAAAAAAGAAAGATGAAAATTAAAATAGAAAGAATTCAGAATTTTCTCTTTCTTTTTGTTCTCTACTCTTTTAAGCCGCAGGACAACATCTTCTACAAGGAAATAAACTTTCAGCAGACATTCATGCCTAAATATGGAAACCGTGAGTGAAGTGAGATACAGCTGCAAGCAGCAATGAGGAAGCCAAACAGCTCTGCAGGACAAGTGCAAGAGGAAGTCCAACGCTTTTGTGAGTTTGGCTTTCCAAAAGAAAGAGAGAAAAAAAAAAGAAACAAACCAGTCTACACAGGAAGTGATTCGCTCGCACATCACTTTGCTACTGATGGTTCTTTGCTAGCAAACATTCAACATATCAGATTAACTCTGATATTTCAGCTGAATTTCTCTGGTTGGCATGTCACTAGTTGGCATTACTTTTGTATTCTTGATTATTTGTGACAATTTTGGCAAAGACTGGGAAAAGGTGTGAGCGGTCAAAAATGTTTCAGGCATTTGATAAAATTCAGTAAGGTGAAAACTAACATGATAGACTAATCAAAAGAATCCAATGGCAATGGAATTATAAAAAAAAAAAGAAGCTCATTGTTGGTTTAAAAGTGATCGCGGTGCGGCCATTAAACTTGGCCAAAAAAGCTCAAAAGACTGTCCCAAATCAGTCATAAATAACAATCTTAATTCTTTAGGAAACTCCTATTTTGCTACTGTTATCACTATTCCTACTGCTACTGCTGCTACTTCTACTTTAAAGGCTGCTGATTTCAGTCCCTAATATTTAAAGCATTATTAAAACATTAAAATTACAAGCAGTTTGTTGGTGCCATCCAGCTGGGACATCTCCGCAGGGGAAAGGTCAAAAGGCGTCAGGCCCATGCTTTTGCAGATCTTGTTACACAGGTGGGAGTGGAAGAACAGGGCCATGCCTCGCACACCTGAAACACAGATGTGATCAGGTTGAAGCTTTTTAAACACTTACTGATCTAAGTTTGTAGCAGCAGTTTTCCAAAAGGTAAGCGTACCTAGATTTCCGTCTCCAAAGTCGGTCCCCTTCGCTGTGTGGATCTGAGGGTCGGTGTAGAGATCGCCAACTCCCTGGATGTCCACCACGATCAACTGGTGGCCCGACCGCTCAAAGCTGAAGTGACTGAAGGCCTGATGGATAAAAGAGGGAAATTATGTTTGTCTGTATTTTCAGCATGCGTCTTTAGCATGTATTCATACCACTCCACAGGTGACCACTCACCTGTGGAGTGAGGCGGATGTTGTCGTCCCTCACGAAGCCGGAATTGGAGTTGTATTTGATGTACTTGCCCTCGATGTAATGCTCCAGATGGAATAGAGGTTTATTGGGTCGGTTTGTCATCTCCACCACACACATCTGCATGATGTCCACCTGAGGATTTAAAAGAGAACGATGATTAGAAGAAGGCACCATCTGATTCTTACGCTTGGGGGTGAGGGTGATAAGAGATGACAAGAGACAATTTAATATGAGACCTGAATCTTTTAAAAAATCTTGGTGCATGAACAAATGTATACCTCTGAGCCAAAACTGCAGGCTCCAGAGTTCACTAAATGCTCCTTTACAGACCGTTCTTCTGCTCTGGGATCTGTATGATGTCAGTGAGGGCAAATATTCCTAATATGGTCATCTCTGAAGCCCCACCCACCTGCTGTTCAAGTCTTTGTTTGTGACGGGTAGCCAATCATAGGAAAGTTATCTCAAAGGGGGAGCAGCTAAAGGGTCAGTATAAGAAAACACAAATTAAATAATTTTTCATTTAACTGGAAATCACACAAAGCTGTTGGAGTCCAAGAATAAAAATAGGGAGCAAGAAAAGAAAGCAATTTTCTCAACCGCTTATCCAAATAGTATATAATTGTTTAAAAAGCACCATATCACAGGCCGGTGCAGTCTTCCCGAAAGAACTCTTTCTGGTGATTTCCCCTGATTTATTATTATCGATGCCGCTTCATTTCTCCCGTACCTGTTTGGGAGGTCGGTGGCGGTTGTACTCCTCGCCCCAAAGTTTGGCCTCCATCTGCAGCCTGACGTCCTCAAAGTAAACGTTTCTATCCACCGTCTCCATGTAACGCTTGGCCACATAGTTGGACGCCGACTTCCAGTTGCTGCTGTGTGAGAAATTCGACAACTTCTTCCTGCAGGGAAAATGAATCATAGTAAATCTACATGACTTTAAAGATAAAGAAACTCTCTAGCCGCTTCAAATCTTAATAAAAATACATAAAGCATTTTTCTATATAATAGATGTCAGAGTGATCCTGGGTCACGGAAGAAAAACTGATTTCCACATGTGTATAAATCCAAGAGGAAAAACATACCACACTACAGAATTTCTTTTTTAGGACCTTTAATGTTTAGGCTGGTGGATGCTGGGAGATTTCTGTGGGATACTGCAAACGGAAAACAACTAAAGTGGGGGTGGGGGGTGTTGATGGATGCCTCTCTTACATTCCCAACATAACAGAGAATTAAACTAACAATTAGAGTATTTTCTCTGGGATTCTGCGATGCCACGCAAAAGCCAGCTTGGCCGTGATGCCGCTGCACACTGTGATTTTAACCAATTAACATCCAGGGAACCAATACTATGGGAAAGAGTTAAAAACGAGCTCCATGTGCCACCAAGACTTCACAGAGCCTGTTTAGTGTGTTTCTCAGAAACACACTAAAAAGAGTGTGACCACAAAGAGTCCAGAACGGCATGAGGGCAACAGTCGTTAGATAAGAAGTAATGAATACAGACTCACGCTCTGAAGCACTCCCTCATGGCCCCTTTCCCAAAAGGCTGTGAGAAACAAGACAAGGGGAAATAAATTAGATGAGAGAGAACGACACTGCAAGTCCCTAAAGTACACTTTTCCACTGAGGTGTAGTACCTGCACACCCATCTTGATGTGGATCTGGTCTTGAACCCACTCCCCTGTAACGGCATTGTACCTGTGAAGATGAACAGCTGTATTAATAATCTATTTAATTACATACTATTAAAAATTTAAAAGAGGAGGCGACGCCTTATGTATTTTTTTTAATAACTCGAATACTTCAATCTAACCCAATCAGAATGTCTGCATTTGAAAGAGGCAGCAGGATTTCATCCTTGAGTGGGCGACTCAAGGATGAATTGTGAGAAGTTTTGAGAATAGGACCAAATGTCCAAGTTTTTCAGGGAGATTTGAGGGAGATGATGATGATGATGATGATGATGATGATGATGATGATGATGATGATGATGATGATGATGATGATGATGATGATGATGAGTTACAAAAAAAAAAACAACTACTTTTTGTAACTTCTGCAAATTTTTCCTTCAACTTTCAAAATCAGGATGCATCATTTTACCACTTGGCATTTTGAAATTGTATATATTTGGAACCGTATATCTTCCATTAGTAGCCTGTCTCTTTTAAACGCTGGTTTCTAATAAACGCCGGTTTGAAAACATGTCACAACAAATAGACGCCGGTCTCCAATAGTAGCCGGACGACCTTCGACCCGGAAGTCCCTCCGCGCTGTCATCAGTTCTCCTGCATCTCATCACTCGGCCAGCCGTTTCCAATCAGCCGTCATCTACGACCAGCGGAATTTAAGCTGGATGCAGTGACCGTCAAAGTGGGATTATTACACTGAACTGGAACTGTCGGCTAGCGAACCTGCTAACTGTGATTTTCTGGTCTTTTACGTCCTCTCCTGGAGAGTCGGGTGGAGAGAAGTTTCGGGGAGCACCACTCGTGCACTGGGCTACCACAGACAAGGAGACACTCGGGAGCAGAGGAGGAGCACAATTGGGAACTGCATTATTTGTAAACTGTTGGAATACGTTTTGGAGCACTGTAAGTCTTTTCACCTCAGTCTAAAAACCACATCTGGGTCCTCTTTCCCTCTCACTTCCATGACAATTCCGTCTGAGAAGGGAATAAAAGCCGGTCTCCA
>VURO01029891.1:19494-35319 GCA_015108175.1 Pelvicachromis taeniatus | reverse complement strand
GTGATTTAATATTTAAAAAAAAAAATTTTTTTATATATTATATTTAAAAAAATTGATACCAATGTAATTTTGTTTTTTTTTTTTTTTTTTTTAAATGACAACAAAAAATAAAAATAGATGCAGCTTACTGGTAAGTTGTTATAGTGATATATTTTTAGAACAGGCCCGCGGGCTACTCATGTGGTCCTTGTGGGCTACCTGGTGCCCGCGGGCACCATGTTGTTCTAGTAGAAAACCTTTGTTTGGGTTACTATTGTGCTTGTAGCAGCAACCGAAACCCTCTGCTTGCCATTTTATTCGTGCCATTGATATCTGTAATGTTTATCTTTCTTTTCCTTCTCATTCAGTTTTAAAACTCAGTCTTTTCTGCTTCCTCCAGGTCCTGAAGGCAATTGGCCTTCAGAGGACCGGAAAGCAGGATGAAGCTTTCACTTTAGCCCAAGAAGTGGCCACTCTCGAGCCCACTGATGACAACTCGCTTCAAGCTCTGACTATACTATACAGAGAGATGCATCGTCGTGAGTATATATGCACACACATGAAAGCTAGTATTAACATTAGGTGACTGAATATTAAATGTGTATGTTGTCCACAAGCTGAGTTGGTCACCAAGCTGTATGAGGCTGCAGTGAAGAAGGTTCCTCTAAGCGAAGAGTATCATTCTCACCTCTTCATGGCGTACGCTCGTGTGGGAGAATACAAAAAGATGCAGCAGGTGAGATGGCTCAAAGAGAGCAGATATGAGCAACAAGCAGTCTTTTGTGGTCCCCTGAAAATTAATTACGTTGATTTATAAGCAGAATTCAGAATATTAATGGCTACATCCTCTTATTTACAGGCTGGAATGGCCTTGTATAAAATTGTCCCCAAGAATCCCTATTACTTCTGGTCAGTCATGAGTCTGGTGATGCAGGTACGGGATAGCTTTTATAACACGAATGCTGGAATATTAGAATGATTGGGAACAGACAGTAAAAGTATTGTTTGCTTGTTTCTAAGGCAATCTCAGCCCAAGATGAAAAATTGGCTCAGACCATGTTCTTGCCTTTGGCTGAACGCATGGTGGAGAAAATGGTCAAGGAGGACAAGATTGAAGCAGAAGCAGAGGTGAGTATGTTGGCTTTATGACCTCAATGTTATGACTATGGATAGCAGGATACTGGCAAAATTCCAGTTACTGAACTTGTCTTTTCAAATTCAGAATTTCCTTTGGATTTTCATTGACAGCTGAGACATATATTTTAAGTTTCAGTAGTCTGTTCACATTTTGGCATTAGAAAAAACTTTTAGTAAATGAAAACCATGTTAGCCACAAAAACCCAGAATTCTGCACTTTGGTGTTAATGGCATCTTACTGATGTAATGTGTAATAAGCAGTTATAAAAATACAAATGTTAGAATATTGCACAGTCCTTACTTTTTCACTTTAACGCTTGTGTTCTGTGTAGGTGCAACTGTATTTTATGATCCTGGAGCGCTTGGGGAAATGTGTCGATGCCCTTGAAGTGATCCGGGGCCCACTTGGGGGTAGGGAGATTCTTTTTCCCCCCCTACATTTTCTTAAAAAAATCATGTCACATCAACATTTTGAAATAGCATCAGTAATGTTTGGCGGTGGAACAAAAAAAAGTTAAATTATGGCAACAAGGTTATATTTATTTTAAAGTAAGCTGTAATAAGTACATAGTGTTAACCAGCATTCTCAGTAAAATAACGGGGATGATTTGAAGTAATATGCCACGCATAGCTTATGAATCTGATGCAGTGCATACTGAAATTCCTCTTCAGCTTATTCTTGTATATTTTTGCACAGAGAAGCTGACCAGTGAGCTGCAGAGCAGAGAAAACAAGTGTATGATGCTGTACAAGCGACTGCAACGCTGGCCAGAGTGCAATGCTTTGGCTCACAAACTGCTACTTAAAAAGTGAGTGGAAGCTTTCATCTTAACAGTGCACAAGCTGTCTAAGACCAATAACTGATCAGAACATGGATTGTCACTCCAAAACCAGAACTGTACCAAAACAGCTACTCTTGTTTAGTAGAATTAAATTAAATTTATATTGTGTCTACCAGAAAGCTTGGATTTTCTTAAAAGATTTTTTAGCCCTTTCAGATTTGTATTGGATAAAAGAATCAATTAAGTAATATTTTCTGACAATTAAAAAAAAAAAATCACAAATGTATTTGAGTACAGATATCGATATAGATGATGATGATATAGGTCTAGAAGCAGAGGTAAAATCACCTCTGGAGTGGCATCAGTCGATCCACATCACATCTGATGGGAGTACAGATATCAGCCAACATTTAAAAAAATTGTTTCTTTGCAGTCCTGATGATTGGCAGTTCTACCCAGCTTACTTTGACTCTCTCTTCCACTTGGTGGATCAGTCGTGGAGCCCCCCAGAAGAAGGCGAACAGTGAGTACAAAGGTGTTTGATTTTGAATGCATAAAGATTTCCATCTGTGTGAACTCTGCATCTGTTCTTTTACTCTAACACAACCCACTGATGATGGTGAAATAAGGTTGGGTGGTATGTAAAAGATTTCCAACCGACAATCGTCAGTCCGATAACCGCCGATGGGCGATATATTCATGCAGGCGCATGTAATCATGCACAGACTGATTTGTGCATTTAGAATTTGCAAGTTTTGTTTGGAGGGGATGTTTGACTTTCTTTTCTTGTTGGTTAATATAAATAAATTTATATTAGCAGGAATTAACTTTTCTTTTAATTTTATATTTGTTGGTTGGTTGAGTGCATAAGACAGATAAACACTGGAACGGCCTGTAAACATGTTTATAGTGGAAAAAAGAAACTAGTTTCTCTTTGTTTCCCTCCCCACCATTGTGGTGTTTTTCCTATATAAATAAAATATTTTTGTTTTTTTCTGAACATACGCTACTGCCTTTCTTTCTTTCTGTTATGAGTTTAAGTAAATGAATTGCTGCTTTTGGGCGCACTTTGAGGAGGGTGCATTTGTTTGCAGCTGGAAGAGGGTGCCGTTAAAACAGCACTATTATTTTTTTTCCTGTTGACTGCTTCTCTTAGGTTCAACCAACATTATTAGCAAACTAACCCATGCACAAATAAATAACTAAATCGCTCTTGTAAAAACAAATGGCGAAAGGCTCAGCTTGTTGTCGATACTCGATATATTCGTCCAATCGCCCAACCTTATGGTGAAAAGTCCGTTCAGTAAGGTATTCTCCTATTTAACCTTAAAAATACTTATTACTTGCTAAAACCCATGTGTTACATGTGTACACATGTCCTTCAGCAAGACAAACAAGATGTGGAACACCTTGTGCCTATGACCTGCTGCCGTGCTGTTCTCCAAACTTTATAGAGGAGATTTTTCTCCAAATTAAACATTATATAATATCATATAATATTATATAATATCCAATTTATCACATAATATTATCTCTTGTTCACGCTCAAGTTTTTTCTGTCCATCCCGTAGCTGTTCAGAGGGTTCAGTACATCACACTGTGGCTGAGGTGGTGAGGTTTGTGGAGGAGAGGATTAAGGGGGAGAACAGCAAAGACTCCCGCTCACTCAGAGGGCCTTACTTGGCTCGTCTTGAATTAATGCACAGACTGAGAGAAAGAGGCTGTCCTGAGGAAAGCCTGTTAGGTAAAACACACACACACACACACGCATTGAACAAGCATTTATTTATGTATATCCTGTTGTCTCAGTCTGACCGTCTGTTGGTTGGCCTTAAATAGGTGAGCCTTTAGAGTTAATGGTGCAATTCTTCAACAAGTTTGGAGACAAGCCCTGCTGCATCACTGACCTAAAAATATACCTACATCTGCTGTCTCCTGAACAGCACATTCAGGTGAGAGAAAGTTAAAGCAGAACTGTGGAACTGCCTCTTGCAGAATAAAAGGCTTGGTCGTGAAACATGGTTATGTTTTTGAATTGTTTTAGTTCATTAATCGTCTGAGTGAGGCTGTTCCACTGGGCAACCAGGAAGAGGAAGAATTTGCTTGTCCAGAGGACACCAAAGCGCTGCAGAGGCATTTGTGTGTGTGTCAGCTGACCCGAGCACTAGGGCTGCATCATTCCCTCGATGTGGATGGCAAACTTCATCTTATCGCAGAGCTTAAGGCTCACTATCGTCATGGGCTTAAGTTTGGTGAGAACAACATTTTTATTCACTCTTAGACCCATAAAGATTGACATTCATTCAGGATCATCCGATTTTCCACAGCCAAGAGGTGTGAAATCTTGTCATGGAGTCAGACAGATATGTGATGTCGTCAACAGCAAAGTGTGAATGCAACCCTTGTTTGCTGGCACATTTCTTCTGATAACAGCAGCATGCCGGTAGTCGATTACTAATACGGTTTATCTCTCAGATATCCCAGGAATAAAAAAGTGCTTTCATACATTTTTGTGTATTCAATAAAGTTATACAACTGCAATTATTCATGACATAGACTGCATAATGGACAGACTTTGGTAACGTTATGTCATCCATTGGTTTATGGACTTCAAATTTTTAAGATTCAGCTGTTTTTTGGATACTCATGTTTTTGTTACCCCACAGTTGGAAAAGGCTGAGGTGGGCGGGCTACGTGGAACAACGTGGGGTTAAACCAACTCCAAGTGCCGTTAGAGGGAGTACAGATGGATGTAGCTTCTGGGTCTGAAAAGCAAAGCAAACACATATTCTTTCTAATGAGCAATAGGAAGATCCTGTCCTCTGATGTTTGCAATAAGATATCCAAATAT
This sequence comes from Pelvicachromis taeniatus, assembly GCA_015108175.1. NCBI lineage: Eukaryota > Metazoa > Chordata > Actinopteri > Cichliformes > Cichlidae > Pelvicachromis > Pelvicachromis taeniatus. The sequence goes on along the minus strand of VURO01029891.1, from coordinate 30,570 downwards.
ATAGACATGTATGATTGATCAGATAATGGGGCTTCACTAACTGGTGATGACATCACAATGGCTGTGTCTGTCTTTTATATACAGCATGTAGAATTTGGGTATTGGCTTCAAATTTTTGGCTTTCAATTTCTTTGGTTTCTGGAGTTTGCTGGTTGTGTGTTTTGCCTGTAATTGGGATATGGTCAAGAAAAAAACTTGGGTGTTCATCGTAAGTTATGTTTAAAGGCTGTTTACATAATCATGTCACACACATTTAAATTTTTACAGACAGATGTACCTTTTTGGGTCATATTTGTTTTTTTTGTTTTTTTAACCATCTGGGTTTGTTCAAAATCACTATCCTTTCAGCTTGTTCATAGCTAAAAGTCTCCACCAACAGATTAGGTCTGTAATTTTTATTATTTGTATGGGGGGGTTTTTTTGCTATTTTTTTCGGCATAAAGTTTTTAACTGACTAAAATAGTCAATACTTTTTACAGTTTTAACCCTTAAAACACTAGTTTGTTTGTACGGTGCACTTGTTGGAAGACAACCTCAAATCTCACAATTTCATATATTCGCAGTGCTACGGGAGTTTCTTGTATGATTAGTAGTAGAGTCTGGGACATGTAATTGATTCACATCAACACTGATTATTATGCATCGTTATTTTTTTCTGACTACACCTGCATAAACTCCAGGACAGATTTACAAACGGTGTTTGTTGTTGTTGCGCTGCAGCTACAGCTTTGAACTCTGCATAATGTCCTATGATTTATTTATTTATTTTTTTTAGTTAATATTTTGGATATGCTATCTTTTTATGAAAAGTGCAAGAGTGAAAGTGCTTTTAGCAAAGCTAAGTTTGACTGGGAAACTCAAAGCTTAATAGCCTGCATCAACAGAAATTCACTAGCCTATGTAATATTTGATGCGTCATAATTTATTTCAGTCTGTCATGCAAATACATATTTGTGTTGCAATGTCATGCACAAACACAAACTATTAGATTCAAAATTGCGTGATTCTTTGCAGTAAGCCATCATATGCGCCTATTGGAAATTGCATGATTTAGTACTGGAACAAGGAATTAAAAAATGTTGTTATAATGGGTTTCAGTTGGCCAAAAATGGGCACAATAGAGCCAAGACAAACAATTTGATGTACAGTGTATATTATGTTTATATTTACTGACCTGAAGTCAAAAATTTTAAAAATCTGAAAAACATCTAGACCCTTGGGAAGTTTCATTCCATTTGCATTAACACAGCAAAAATGGTTGAAAAAAGAAAACTGAAGTGGCCACAAATGGCCAGCATAAAGGATAGGACAAGGATAAGATATAGAGGAGACTGTTTGTTTGAATGTTTGCAGTCAGCATTCTAAGAATTGTAGGATGATGATGCACTATACAATAACTGAATGCTTTCACAGATTTTTGTTCTGTTTATTGTGTGTGTTTTTATTTGTTGGGACTTCATGGTCTCTCTGTTCAACAGGAAAGAACGCTTTAAAGACGGAGCTGCAGTTTTCTGATATGTATTGTCTCATGGCTGCTCATGTATACATTGACTTATGGACAGAGACTGGTGAGTTTTTGTTTTTCACTACAGAACTCCCTATCTCTCAGTGATGTGATGTGTCTAAATTTGTGTATCTGTGTGCCTGTAGGAGATGAGAACATGATGTGGCAGTGTTTGGGTCTCCTCCAGGAGGGGCTATCTCACAGTTCTTCCAACGCCCAGTTCAAGCTGCTGTTACTGCTCCTGTACTGTCGACTGGGAGCATTTGAGCCTGTAGTGGACCTTTACTCAAGCCTGGATGCCAAGCATGTACAGCATGACACCATAGGGTCAGTACATAACATGTTTCTGTAGTGAAACATGGAAAAAATGCAGATTTCTCGTCACACAACACGTTGTTGCTGATGGTTGGTTGCTACTTGACTGTCTAGGCTTTGGTTGCTTAGGTAACCATTTATCTAACATGTCTGCTACCGTGTCATATGTCAGTCAACAGCATACTTCACTTTCATTGGTAGTTGCTTCAATCGTTTGCGTTGAAAGTGGGCCCAAACCACTTTACATTTCTGCTTTTGAGGACTTTTTAATTATCACATTCACACTCCGATGGATGAATTAGGAGCAGTCTTGTCCAAAGACACAGGCATACACATTAGAGGAGCCAGGGATTGAACTACTAACTGTCCAGTTGGTAGACAACCTGCTCTAAGTATAATAACTACAATGTTAATAATACCCAAAGGTAATGGTGGCAACAACCTTAATAGTCAGATTTGGTAGTACTTATTATATAAAGATATAAAGACCCCTCAACAGCAATAATCATCGTCTTTATCACCTTGTCTTCCAGGATTTGAATCATTTACTTCTCTGAATGCCATCAAATGTCACACTAACACATCTATAGTATTCCTTAAGTTAGGAAACTGACATTGATTCAATTTTATATAAAAAAACATTTTTATATATTGTATATCTTCCAATTGTAGCCCGGGCGTTTATTCAAAAAATAAGACATCCAGCCCGACGTTTAAAAGAGACCGGCAGTTATTGGAGACCGGCTTTTATTCCCTTCTCAGAATTGTCGCGGAAGTGAGAGGGAAAGAGGACCCAGGCGAGTGTCTCCTTGTCTGTGGTAGCCCAGTGCACGAGTGGTGCTCCCCGAAACCTCTCTCCGCCTGACTCTCCTCAAGAGTAATAACTTCCAGTTCAGTGTAATAATCCCACTTCCACGGTCGCCACGCATCCAGCTTAAATGCAGCTGGTTGTAGATGACGGCTGATTGGAAACAGCTGGCTGAGTGCGGGAGAACCGACAGCGCGGAGGGTTTTTTTTTTTTTGCGCAACGTTCCAGTCACACACCATAGCAGTTGGTGGCGGTAATGCACCATTCAGTTGTTTGTCAACCACCAATAAAATTGAAAAAGAAGACAGCGCAGAAGGACTTCTGGGTCGAAGGTCGCCCGGCTACTATTGGAGACCGGCGTCTATTTGTCGTGACATGTTTTCAAACTGCCGTTTATTAGAAACCGGCATTTAAAAGAGATGGGCTACTAATGGAAGATATACGGTAAAATAAAGTTGGCGCAAAAGCATGTTTGGACCAATTTTACTCTCGCGTGCTGGATGACTGTGAGTCCCTGCCTAGCATCATAATCAGAATACTTTATTAATTCCCAGGGAAATGATCTGAGCTTTGAGTTTAAAACTTTAATTAAAAACATCTTTTTAATTTTTGCAGTTTTCTGTTAACGCGCTATGCTGAGTCACTGGGTCAGTTTGCTGCAGCCTCCCAGTCCTGTATTTTCTCCCTCAGGTTTTTCCACTCGAACCAGAAAGATGTAAGTCTATCCCTCTTTGTGATTTAATTGCAGAGACTTTTACTGGATCTCCTGCTCTTATGTTACCTTCCTTATTTATCTCTCTTTGCCTCTGTCTTCTTTCCACCAGACCTCAGAGTATATCATCCAGGCATATAAGTATGGAGCGTTTGAGAAAATCCCAGAGTTCATTGCTCTCAGGAACAGGTTAAACCAGTCGCTGCACTTTGCCCAGGTCCGCACTGAGAGGATGCTGCTCGACCTCTTCCTTGAGGCTGATATGTAAGAATATTCACACTAATTTACATCAACTTGTAGATTTCTTTCTATTGTTGATTGTGATGTTGTATTTTTGTTTTCCAGTGTCTTGAGTCTGGAAGAGAGTGTGAAGGCCATGTCTTTGTCTGCAGAAGAGGATGACATCCCCTGGGATAGTATGAGGGACAACAGAGATCTAACTGTTTTTACTTGCTGGGATCCTAAAGACAGGTACAGTCCTTCTTTGGTTTTGTTTACAGAGACACTGGTACTCATTTAAAGTCCCCAATCCAACCCTGTGCTCCTCTTCTGTTTACAGAGAGCTAACAAATGAACACCGACGTCAGTCTCTAGAGGAAGAGTCCATGTGGCTCAGAATACGCTCTCTAACGCTTCGCCTCCTTGCCTCATTGGCTGTGTTGGGACATACACCCTCACAGCAAAACTCTGAGATATCAAATGAGAACGGAGTGGGAGACAAGACCTCAATTCTCAGCAGCCTGCTCTCCCAGCTGAACCAGACTGTACAGACAGCAGCTCAAATGGCAGAAAAACGCATACAGGTACACACAAACAAACACGTCTTCTGTTATTGTAGCGTCTTTACCTTTCAGTGTAAAGTGCCTTGAGGCGACTGTTTTATTTGACGCTGCACGAACACATTTGAGTTGAAGTCAACCTCACTGACTCCTCTGTCCCTTATACAGAGGCTCAGTTCAGGGCAATACATGAATGAGAAGGCAAAGAGTGATTATTTTATTTATGGCAAATGCATTCTAATGAATTTGAAGGATTTTTCTTTTAGACAAAAAAATGCTAAAAGTCTGAATCTCAACTGTCTATTTCTTAGTCCACCTCCAACACATTTGCCCACAAAATGCATCATTGATCTCACGAAATCAATTATGTATTTTGTACTGGAGGAATGAGCCAGTGCATCAGTCCAGAGTTGTTCGATTTGAGTTTTAAAATCTTGCCTGTTGGGCAACTAACGGTTTATTTTTAGATTCAAGAATCAAACAATACAAAGGTACAACTGTTTAAGAAGAAATCTCCTCCAGCTGGTTAATTAGTGGAAAAAATTCTTAAGTTTTAAATATGGTGTTAGATAAAGTGTGTGTGTGTGTGTGTGTGTGCGTGCGTGTGACATGCCTCCATACAGTTGAATGCGGACTCAAATTCAAGAGGCAGCCTTGCACACCCTTTGGTACAAATTACATACACAGCTAAAAGCCAGTGCTGACTCAAACCTGTTAAACATTAGGTCAGTGTTCAGGAACAGCGCTAATCAATGAGTGAAAACTCACCACTTCATGTGTGAATATGATGGTGTGCCCACAGTGTCAGCAGTGAAATCATCTTATTCCCTTAGCTCAGTAGGTAGGTAGGTTCGAACCCACCGAACAAGCAAGGTACTTCTTGAGCAAGGTACTGTTTTTACACACTGCTCCTCGGGTGCTGGATTGGTAGCTGCCCACTGCTTCACTGAGAAAATGGGTTAAAATGCAGAGGACAACAAAAATTTTCCATGTGTGGGACTATCAGGGGTTTAAAATAATAATAATAATAATTTATTTATCTATTTTTAATTAAAGGGAAACACTTATAATCTTTTAGTTATTGTCATGTATCAATCTTAATGTCAATCCCAAATGTATTGGGTCCATGTTGCACAGCGTAACTGTTAGTGAGGTTGATTTACATCAAACCCAAGTGGTCAGATGAGCGTTTTGACCAAATCTTTACATAATCAATATTTTCACATGAAGTTTGTGCTTTGCTGTAATGGTGATGTTGTTATTCCAGTATCCATTCCTGGGACCACCCTCCACCCGTCTGGTCCTAGCTTTGTCTAGTGGAAGCTGTCAGTGTCAGGCTGCAGCCCTGCAGTCGTCTGTCCATCTACATGAGCTGGAGATGGCTGGACTTGGTAAGAAGAGACAACCATAACATGAAGCCTAACAAACTAAATGGATCTACCCTGATGATTGTCTTCCCACCACTCTCCTTATTTACCTTCCTAGATGAATCATCAGAGCTTCAGACACAGATCTGTAATGGCTTCAAATCAATAGTAGTTCAGCTTCAAGGTGAGTCAATAGATGGTTTTCTTTATCAAAAATAAACATTATTGCACATCTGGGATGCTTCATGTTTTCCCTCCTCTGTCCACAGAAATCCTGAATAAATGCAAAGGAGATTTATTGGAAATGAAAGAAGGCAAATTAAAAACCCAGCCGTCCTTGTTAGAAAACCTAGTCTTCTTTGTTGAGGTGAAACATCTCGGCTTCTACAAACAGTGTAGAAGTTTACAACTTGTTTTCTAGCAAATCTCATATTGTCTGTAATATGCACCATGTTATTTTGCTCAGACGGTGTGCATAGTCCTGTGGATGGCTAGTTACTGTGCCAAGATCCTTCGACCACTGAAGACTAGCTTACAGAAGAAGAAAAAGAAGAAAAAGGATGCAAACACAGCTCTGGTACAGTTGCCCCTTTCACTCTTTCCTTTTTTAGGTGCACCGTATCCACATATGGACTCCTAAACAATACTCTGTTGTCCACCTAGTTGCCTGAACACTGTTGTTATGTCTTTTCTTTTCCAGCCAGTGGTGATGTGTGGCTTCCAGGAGCTGACAGGGAATTTGCAAGACCTGCTGACACAGGCCATGGAGCATATAAAGGGCCAAGAGACTGCCATGACAGCACTTAAATTGTCCACTTTAACCTTGGATGGATACACACAGGTTAGTGCACAGATAAAGGTGTTTTTGTTTTGTTAAAATAGAAACAGAACCATGGTCGTTTTTTGCATTTAAAAACTGAGGTTTGGTAAAAAAAAATAAAAATAAAAATCTCCAGCCTGTCCCAGCTACCATAGGACGAGAGGCAGGACACTCCCTGGATAGTGTGTCAGTATGTCATAGGGCTAACAGATAATTATTCACACTCACATTCATACCTTTGAGCAATTTAGAAGGCCGTGGGAGGAAGCCAGAATAACCAGATAACACAAAACTTGTCTGAAACTACTAATCATTAGATATTTTTTAGTGCTGTCAACGTTAACGCGGTCATCACAGTTTAACACTATGATTTTTTTTTGATTTTTTTTTTTAAAGCACTCAACCCTTCTGGAGCGCAGAATGGACAAACTTTGAACAAACTGCCTGTTTGGCTCTGTCTGTGTTGACAGAGCCATTTCAGGGATTTTGAGTCAGTCTGCGCTCCGGATGGGTTCATTGTTAATCGTGTTAGTTGTGATGACGGCGTTAAGATACATTAACGCGTTAACGCCGAGTAACCCCTCACACGGATTGATCTGCATTAACTGCATTAACAAGCTGGAGCGATCAGGAGTGGGACACCACCTGTCCCAGTGGATACTGGACTACCTCACAGGACGCCCACAGTATGTGAGGACACAGGGCTGTGTCTCTGATATGTTGGTGTGCAGTACGGGGAACTGTGCTGGCACCGTTCCTCTTCACCCTTTACACTGCAGACTTCTCCATCAACTCCACACGCTGCCACCTACAGAAGTTCTCTGATGACTCTGCCATAGTCGGCCTCATCACATGTGAGGATGACTCAGAGTACAGACAGTGGACTCTGGACTCTGTGGACTGGAGCCAGCAGAACCACCTGCTGATCAACGCCATGAAAACCAAGGAGTTGGTGGTAGACTTCCAGAGATGCAGACCCACAACACTGACACCGGTGAACATCCATGGAGTGGACTTTGAGATAGTGGACTCTTATAGGTACCTGGGTGTTCACCTGAATAATAAACTGGACTGGAGCCACAACACTGATGCTCTCTACAGGAAGGGTCAGAGCAGACTCTACCTGCTGAGGCGGCTGAGGTCATTTGGAGTCCAGGGAGCACTTCTAAAGACTTTCTATGAGTCTGTGGTGGCATCTGTCATTTTTTACAGTGTTGTATGTTGGAGCAGCAGTTGGATAAACTCATTAGGAAGGCCAGCTCTGTTATAGGATGCACCCTGGACCCAGTGCAGGTGGTGGGAGACAGAAGGACTCTGGCCAAAATAACATCTCTGATGAACAGCATCTCCCACCCCATGTATGTAAATATAGCTGAACTGCAGAGCTCCTTCAGTGCATCCTAGATGCACGAAAGAGCGTTTCCGCAGGTCCTTCCTCCCTGCAGCTGTCAGACTGTACAATCAAATCTGCTCCCAACAAACATGATTGTGCTGATGTTTAAATCAGCACAATCAGCAAGCACTTTGGCGACAGTGGGAAGGAAAAACTCCCTTTTAACAGGAAGAAACCTCCGGCAGAACCAGGCTCAGGGAGGGGAGGCCATCTGCTGCGACCGGAATCATCAATCATCATCCCAATGGCAATCTACGCCTCTAAAACGTGGAAAGCGTCAGCCAGTATTACCAGGAAGGTGGACATCTACTATCAGTGCTGCCTTCGAAGGCTAATGAAGATCCGGTACTTTGATCCTGTCACCGATGAGGAGGTGCTACGACGAAGCAACCTTCCTCACCTCAGCGTGACTATCACACGCTGCCGCCTAAACCTTCCCAGGTTTAGCCGCCTCCCTTCTTTGGGAGGCGGCTAATCTGCATGGATGACAGCCGCCTCCCAAAGAAAGCTTTCCGATGGGTTTCACCTGGAGGCTGAAGTGGCAGGGGACCGCGACAGCTGACCTGTTGCCGGACCTTCCTTTATGACCTCAAAGCCTTTGGCATCTCTTGGGATGAAGTTGAAGAGCTTGCTGGAAATCGTGATCGATGGAGAGACCTTGTCGCCCAATACACTCGATAGCGTGGGTGGAAAAGAAGAAGAAGAAGATTTGGCAAAGGTAAAGCCTCTTAAGAAAATATGGTAGATGAATTCCAGTGCTAGCTGTGAACTGTTGCTTAGTTTTCATCGTTTTAAAACTAAAGCTTCACCCATCATAGTACACGATTCAGCATCGTGTATCAATCTGTATCTATACTAACATGCTGCAAAACACATGATCAATCAGGTATGTGGGGCTATGCATAGCAATTGGTTATTGATTTCCAATTATTTGTAGCTATAAATGGAAAAAGCCATTTTCTGGCCTACTGTACCTGAAATACAGCCCTGTGATCCTCTAGCACCTGCTCCTCCATTTCTACCAGCTGAGAGACAGCTTCATGGAAAGTGAAGAGCTGCGGGGAAACCTCTTCCTCCTACAACAAACAAAGATAGTGCTGTGATTATGAAGTTAAAGCTGCAGGAAATATATGCAAATTTAAACTAAAAACAAATATGCTAGATAAATTAAAAAATAATGTACCAAAAACCCATAGCTTTTAATAAATCCCAATGTTATTCAATATCCAGACAGGACCTTTTTCCAGATGAGACACCATTAAGCAACAATGTGAATGAGGGTTATGAAAAAAAAAGTTAAAATAAAGTGACTGCAGAGAAAGGCAAGATCCATTGTTTATTCTGTTTGGACTGTAGTTTGATATGGAAAGTAACTGTCTAACTGGTGCAAGAGCCTGCAAGCAGACCTGTAACTATCAAGTGATGAATTGAACTGTGAATGTGGCAGGGAGCTAGAGTAAAGACATGAGAAGGTGTATGGGCTCAAATTGTGGTCATAAATATTTTGTACTTGGAACTCAGTTTTGTAACCTTGTAAACCAAAATATCTGAAAATGTTATGTTTGTGCATCCATCGATGAGAATTTGTGTGTGAAAAAGATTTGTGTTTGTAAAAAATATTTACACAAATTATTTTTTTTTTTGTTAAGGTCTGTTTACAGATACAAAGCAAAAAACTACCTGTAAAACTCAGCACTCAACTTCCCTGCTGAGGGGTGCTTACTGAGCTTCAGGTCCTGAAAGGGAAATACATTTTGAAGCTGGAGGATCTCTAAATATCCCATAAGGCTCATACAAGCTAGGTCACTTAACTTTCAGTAGCCGTTGAAAGGATAAAGTTGTGGTATACCAGTGGTCAGAAATACCATTATTAGTTTAGTATTACTTTAACAAAAAGTCAGGACTGACCCAGGACCATTGCTGTGAGTCACACTGCACAGCATAAATGCATTTCACGTCAGATGCAGCATGTGCTGTGCTCACCGCTAACTAAAAGCAAAGGATCCAAACTTTGTTGCACTGGCCGCTGCTCTCTGTCGTGTTTTTGCGGCTGCTCTCTGTATACCTAATGTGCCTGCTCCTTGTCATTTCAAAACATGCATCTCTCTGACTTCATGTCCTCTACGAGTTTGTGTTGTATTATGCTGAAATGTTTAATAAAAATGTGTTCACTAGTGACTAGTGAAAAGTGTGTAATTTCCACAGCACTGCAGGTCCACAGAGTCGTTTAAAAGACTGTGGAGGTCCCTGTATAAACACGTAAACCTGTGACAAAAAGTTCACCAAACTCATACATGCACAGAATGTTTTCCTTTGTGGTGATGAAGGAAAACACTGTCGCACGCCCCGTCCAATGTGAAAGGGCATTTACCCTTACAGGACCTGAGCCTCAGTAAAGCGCCCCTCTGACAGCCAAACACATCTGCTCTCTGATTGAATTGTTACATTTGTGATTGACAAGACATTGTCCAATTAGCTGAAAGGAAGAAAAATTGGATCAAAACTTGTACTTGCGAGTTGAAACTCACACACAAGCAGAGAACTTCAGCACAGAGTTTTTTGATTTGTATGTGTAATCAGACCTATGGATGCACAAAACAAAATTTTCAGATATTTTGGTTTACAAGGTTACAAAACTGAGTTCAAACTAAGTACAAAATATTTATGAAAACTATTTGAGCTGCTTGAGTTATTTTGAATATTATAGTTTTCTATGAGCCACATTTGTGGATTAGTGCAAAATATCATCTGGCTTAGCAGTTCCTTGATGACTGAAGTCAGTCTGTGGAAACCCAGCATCTATATTTTTCATACGGAGCTGCTGTGGGTTCAGATGTTTTCTGTCACGGTAGTGTGTGTGGGCAGCAGATGTTCTTACGTTCTGTTCACAGAGCAGCTTCAGATCGTCTCTCTGCGGAGAGCTCCCCACTCCCCACTGAGCCTCCAGCACCTCCAGCTGTGTGATGTGTCCTCCCTGATGGCTTTCTACCATGGCTGCCGCAGGGTCCACTGTGAGCTCCTTCACCCTGACAACACATCAGCACTGTGGGTAAACCAACAATATGACGACTGCAAACAATTGCTGAGGTGAGCAACAATGGTACGTAGCTGTATATGAGAAATATACAGACGTTTTGCATCGGTGACAAGTCGTTCAGCATGACAAGAAAGTAGTAATGAAGACTGTGAGTTATGAGAAAAAAAAAGTCAAGTCAACAAATGACTGATGAAAGACAGCCTAAAGGACAAGTAAAACCAAAAAGTTTACACTGACACAAAACTAAAATATATTGAATAGTTTGGATGATACTGGTAAGATGCTGTAGTGGGGTTTTTAAAAAACTTTTTGCCAACAAATCTTACAGAAAGATCACAAC
>VURO01029891.1:0-10852 GCA_015108175.1 Pelvicachromis taeniatus | reverse complement strand
AATTTGTAAAAAAAAAAAAAGAGGTGGGGGGGGGGGGGGGGGGACTTCAAAACTTTGAAGTCTAAATGACTTCAAACTGGAGATAGTAAACATTTTGCATTTTTGCAAATTTTGGAAGTGTTCCAGTAGAAATAGTAAAACAGGTGGCCTTGAGGAGAGGTCTTAAAACCCCTAGGAAAATGTGTTAGCAGGTATGTTATAAATCAGCTTCATATCTAGAAATAATTCTCAAACAAATGGTTCTCCACTTTACAATGTGGTAATGTGTGTGTTGCCGTGTGTATAATGTAAAGTATTGTAGCGTATGCTTGAGTTCTCACTTGTGCCCTCTTCTCTCTGAGCTCTTGTTGCTGAAGGCGTCTCTTCTCTCGTTTCTCCTGCAGTTTCTCCACCTCCTTCACGCAGTTTGATTTCCTCCGTGCTGAAAAGAAATGAGCACAGTGATCTAAAATATCACCATCAAAAAATAAAAAAAGATTACAGGCTGAAGTAACAGGGAATACCGTATATCTTCCAATTATGGCCCGGGCGTTTATTCAAAAAATTATCCGGCCGGCCCGGCGTTTTAAAACAGACCGGTGGTTATTGGAAACAGGCTTTTATTCCCTTCTCGGAACTGTCGCGGAAGTGAGAGGGAAAGAGGACCCAGGCGCGGTTTTTAGACCGAGGTGAAAAGACAGTGCGTTTATTTACAGTGCTCCAAAACGTATTCCAACAGTTCACAAATAATGCAGTTCACAAATTGTGCTCCTCCTTTGCTCCTGACTGTCTGTCGTAGCCCAGTGCACGAGTGGTGCTCCCCGAAACTTCTGGGGCATCCAATCCACCAGTCGTTGCTTCTGGGAGTGTCGAGGGAGCCCCCGGCAGCCAATGGAGCGCGCAGGCTGGCACAGTTTGATTTGCATAATCGAGGGCGGTCGCAGATTGCAGAGCAGCCAATCCTCTTCGAGTCCCAGCACAAACCCGGCGCTTATTAGAAACCGACGTTTAAAAGACACAGGCGGGTATTGGAAGATATATGGTAATTACTTTTGTTGATACTGACTCATAATGCCTTACTTTTACTTTTACACACACAGACACACAACAAGAGCTGCAGTTTGGCTGATGCTCTGACCCAGTCATCTGGCCACCACATAGACAAAACACTTCATATAATAGCAGACAAAGAGGAAAAAAGAAGAAATATATCAAAAGAACTGTATGTAGCTAAGTAGTTACACTAAGCTTTGTACACTTACCTGAAATCTAAAAGGTTTAATAAATGTAATCAATCCTGTTCAACATTTATCAAAATGCCCCACTTTAAAATGTCGAATTAAAAGCCAGTTTTTCTATTATACAAATTTCATGCATCACCTTAAATTAGTCATTCTCAATAATAAAGTGTAAAATGTTAATATCTAAAACTTTACATTATAAAGACGACATCCATTTAAACAATCCTTAAATTGTGAAAACAATTTGTTGATAACTGTGAATGCCCCCTAACCTGGGTGTTTTAGAAAGAAAAATGGCGTTATATTAAACATGTTAAAAGTCCTGGGGTGTTCCTAAAACACATGGCAGTGATTTGTTTGATTCAGTCCCTCAGTCCATATCTTGTCCAGCTCCATTCGTCATTCTGTCTGAGTTCATCTGTGTCGTAATGTCTGCTCTGGTCTGTTCTTGCTTTTCTGCGTATGTACATTGTCGGGCGGGCAGGTGCACAAAAAACTTGCTAGATTTAACTGACTGTTTGTTTGTTTTTAATTACACTGAATATGACTTTTTATTTACAGTATTTCTTTTTCCAAACATTATGTTTTGAGTGTTATTTGAAGGCCTGATCTTATTTACATATTTATGGTAATTAAAAGAGCAGCAGAGGAAAAACAAGTGCTGCAGTATAAAGCCACAGTGAGTGAAAGAGCCTATGACACCCTTAGACACACAGCTGTGCGGGAGCATGACATCACTGCTACAGAGAACAACAATAGAGTTGCTGGAAACTCCCTCCAGTGAATTTTAAACAGAGCCATGTGAACATGAATCCTCTCTCATATGAAGTTTCCAGATGGGGTGACTCTGTTACCGTTCTGCTGCTGTATCAGGGACTGGTTTACGGAAGGCTGGGGAACGATGGTTGGTGGGGGTGGCTCCGCAGCTTGGCTGTGTTGACTGGGACGTGCCCGGGTGGTACCCACTGAGGCAGCTGAGAAGCACACAATCCATTGTAACTGCTCATTTCAAAACATTAAAAGGCCAGTTCACCTAAATTACACAAAATTAAAGCCAAATTCTCTGGGAAAAGTGTTCACAGTGACTCTCTTGTCCTCAACCTCTTAGATTTTCTGTGAGGTTTGTTCATGCCAGTGTTTCTATGCTGGTTGCACCAAACCCACTGCACAAACTTAACCCTTAACCATTCATTTTGCCTTAACTGATAGACTCCTGAAGCAGGGGATTTTATCAAGCTTAGAAGAAATAAATACAACCAAACATGACTCTTTAATTCTAAAAAAATGTGAACATACTTAACACTGAATTTTTTTCTTGTCAATTCACAGTTAAACATTCATAAGAAAGAAATTTCAGCACACGTATTGGATGTTTCTTACTAAAATGCTCACTGGAGGTCATTATTACATTCTTACAAAACCCTGTAGTATATAAATTTCTATCTTTGACTTTTACAGTTATTAATCACTTGGACTAATTATTGTATTGGGAAAATCTTAGAATGACTTTAACATGAGTTAAAGAAGTTGCAGAGATGTCCTACAGTAATTTCCGAGAAAATAACCCTCACTCACTCTTTTCCCCATAAACTCATTTTTTTACGTGATCAGGCAGCACCAACTGTACTGAAGTAGAAAATGATTAAATTATAAGCTTCATATCTCAGATCTGTTAGTGAGTCAGGTTTAAATCAAACGTACCTCTGTTCTCCCGTGGGGTATTTTCAGCCTTGGGTATTGCTGTAATCCGTCTGGTCTATAAAGACCATAATCATCATGAATGTAGTTGAATGTAGAATGCATAGAAGGCAATACATAAAAGTTTGCAAGGAAAAATGTCTAAACTGACATATAGCTGGTAAAACAATACAGCATATTCTCGTCAAATCAGGAATAATAGTAATAATATTCTGTTAAAACGTCATGTGCAAATAGGAGTGATTGATTAATGATGGCTGGTGTTCAGAAGCAGACCTTGGGTACTTTGCTGGTTTTGGCAACATTGGAGGGAGGAACAGGAGCCTCGGGACTCTGTGGTATCTCTTCATCAGGAGCTACATCTGGATTCAGAGCAAAGATGCTCTCCAGATCAATCTAAATCAGAAAAAATAAAGAAATACCTTCGTTATGATTATAATCTTTGTTTAAGCAGCCTGCTCATTTTTTTTATCAGTAATATATTTTCATTATTTGTACTTCTTTAGAAGGCTGAAATGTTTTGAAGATGAACACAACCTCACAAATTGAAGACCCAACATAAATACTCGGATAATTCTGCCAATGACAGGGTTAATTAAAACCTGCAATCTTTCTCATTGCCAGCAGGAGGCAAATCCTTCAGATTTCACCAGCTTTTGACATGAGGACTTTATTAAACAATGGTTCATGTGATGGTGTCTACTTCTATCTTTTGTAAGCATTCTATGCTTATACACTTTTCTTAAGCCATTGTGAGATACTTGGAGTGCACTGTATCGGGTACGGCAATACACCCCATACGTTACAATAGCATTACAACATGTCCACGATGAAGCATATAATAAGATACTCATGTCTCATTCATTGCACTTCAGGTGTGCAAAAAAGCGATTATCAGTGTTTCTTTGTGTTTTTCCATCTGTAATGTATACTGATAAATACTGTGTGGTCAGGATTCAAGAAGCTGTATATATAACTAAAGAAATGGTCTATTTTGCTAGTATCTTCATGACTCTGTAATACTGTATCTGCTCCATCAATCCAGTCCTTTTTGGCTACTTAAAATATCTTTACAGTACTAGGTCATATTTGTTGCAAAAAAGCCATTTTTAATATCAATAAGAGTTTTTACCTTGATAAATAAAGCATAGATAAAAGTCACTTTGACAAAACTGATTGCAGCATTTGCCGTCTGACAGGGATGTTCTTTCTGGCTCAAAATGCTTTGATTTCACAATAGATATGTTTCACAGTTTATAGGCCAGCAACTGATTTACAACTGTTTAAATACCAGCAATTATTTTTTGGCAGACAATCACTTTTTGGTCACTTCATCAACAGCACAAATAAGTTAAATAAAAGCTAATTAAACCTTGAGTTAAGGTGGAACCTCTCACGATCTCTTACAAGAATTCAGACAGAATTTTAACAATTACAATCACTACATTTCAGGACATAATGAAGGAAACCGAGTGCAGCGGGAGCTGTACCTCTTTCCCTTTGGTGTCACCGTTCTCAATCCATTCCACTGTCACACTCTCATTGTCTTCATGCAGTGATGTGACCATCGCCTGGTGTATTCGTCCTGCAGAGAGGATACATAAGGATGCTAGGCCTGCGCAGTGCTGGATGAGACTGTAGCCAGTGCTCATACAGACACCAACTTATGAGCCATAAAGCTAATGTTCAGTAACTAGGCCTGAGAACATTTTCTGCATTATCTTACAACAAATAAACTGATCCATTAGTCATTCATTGTCTACAGGGAGAAGTTAAACCCTAAAATACGGATGCTGATATGCTAAATGGGTGTGGCTGATGAAAGATTATGTTAAGACTGTCAATCACACTTCTTCAAGTGCTGCGTCTACTGACTGTTAACTGGGTTCTTGGCCATCAGTCAGTTATTAAAATACACAGAGCAGTTTTAAAGTCGTACAATCTTTTAACTGAGATGAAATACAGTTAGAGATGAAAGGCCCTACTCAGCCATCCATCAGCCCTGGTTCACAGGCCACCGCTGCACGGTGCATGATGCAGTGCAGACTTGTGCCTGCATCCCGTCCTCTCACCGGAGGTGTTTCGGCCATGAAGCAATGGATGGGAGGAAGGAGAGGGAGGACGGCAGGGTAGGTGTCAACCGGACAGCAGGTGGACGGACCCGCCCGCAGCCCTGCAATCAGGTGGACCCATTGGCGTTTGTCTGCATCACTGACAGACGGCAGCAGCACCGTATCAAAGACTATTTGTGTCACTTTTGAGGCTCTGACACTTCGCTCGCCAAGCGTTTTCATGCGACATTCCTGTGAATGACAATGTAGCAGCCTGCTAGCTAGCAAAAACATCCGGCTACGGAGAGCGGTAACGTTAGCTGATCTCATGCGGACCGGCCGAATGGAGAATGGTGTGTCCGAGTGTGCATGTGTGAGTGGAACATGCTTACGTACCGTCGCTCCGTTTTATCTCCACGTAAATGCCAACGAATATCTTCCCGAACATCCCGGCCATCGCTCCCGGTATGCCGATTATTGAGTCTCCAGTCTAAGTTATGTAGTACTGCAGAGACTGAGGTCATTAACGGTCTGTCACGGGAGCGACAGGAGGAGAGGAGCAGGTGCGCATGCGCGACTGATGTCTTCCTCTACAATTTCAACACGATAAATAAATAAATACATAAAAAGACTACTGTCGTTGTATTTGTAGAGTACAAAATTCACATTGTAATCCTGTTGTAATTAGTAATATTTATTGGAAGCTGAATTTAAATCAAATTTTTTAAAGTAAAATTTTCAACTAGGACTATTTATTCTTGCCTTTCCTTATGATTACAGGAAAACAAAAAACGTTTTCTCGAGATAACGGGATACATAAGTCGTTATCACGAGATAACGAGAGAAAAATATTAACGGATACGGCCGTTCTCAGCTTCCGTAATTTTAAGCCACTTTGAGCTTCTGACAAAACAAAACCCACACAGTCAGCTCTACAAATAAGCTAAAGTGAAGGTTTTTGAAGCACCAATAAAAAGTTCACGTGGTGTGATGATGTCCCAAATCATCTCTTTAATGTAGAAATTTGAAAATATAAAAGTATTGTCTCTCTCCTTTAAGGAGCTTGGAAAGAAAGGTGTCTGGACTTCTTTAGGTTTCTTGAAGACGTTTCACCTTTTTATTTGCTTTGAGAAAGGTTTTGATACAATTTGAATTGAAATGCTTTGGTTCAACATACATAAATTATCAGTGAATTATAGCAGTTTGATTGTGGTTACACTGTTTTTGTTCAGTTATGTATATTTGCTAGTAGATAAGTATACGTATGTATATCTTGCATGCATTAACTTCCATGACTTTTTGAAAACTGTCATGGATTGCAGGTTAAATGGCCCAATTATTGAGTCACAGTTCTCAGAAATATTATCCAAACTAAATCCAAAAAATAGACATACAAACTCAAAATTAGCCCACAGGTGTATACTGGGGATCAAACTGAACACAGCCATGTTTGTTGTTATTGGGGTTTTTTTCCACATAAGCTGGCATGACACATCCCAAAACTCCAGTTGGGAATAATGGGCTGCATGATGATTGATATATATGATCTATATAAGATATAAAAGGATAACAGTGAAATGCAACATTTAAATTAATCCAAAGGAGACAAAAAAAAACAAACAAAAAACACAGAAAGATCTTTTCTTTGGAAAAATTCACCAAGGACTTACTTGTGGATTCTGTTATCAGCTATATCAGAATACCCACGTCATGTTTTTAAATAACTGAATTTGTGTTTTAAGTAAGCTTGTGGCACTTTCTCTCACTTTCTGTACAGTTTTTCTTGATCGCTTTGGCTCAAATCTCACTGCAGAAAAGTCACCCTCACTACTCTTAATGCAGTTCTCAAATCAATGTTGTCATTGTTTTTATACTTACTGCTATTATTTCTACACATACTTCACTACAAAAGATATTTATTACTGTGTTGATGCACTTCTCACTTGAATCTAACAACTCATCAAAACAGTTTGTACTTTTATTGATTACAATTCTAGGTCTGTCACTGTCCTGAATACTGTCCAGCACTGTCCAGGAAACTGTTAAGAACAGTTTCCTGTTCTTAACAGACAGGTCTGGCTCCCAGTGTGGTCTTCTGCTGCTGTACCCCAACTGCTTCAATGTCATATGTACTTTCAGAGATGCTCTTCTACATATCTTGTTTGTAATTAGTGTGTTTTGAGTTACTGTTTTCTATCCAAGAGCTCAAAGTAATCTGGCCATTCTCCTCTGATATCAACAGTCTTTTCAGACAACTGTTGCTCACTGGATGCCGTCTCTTGTAAGCCCATTCCCTGTAAACCCTGCAGGTGAATGCATAGGAAAATCCTAGTACATCAACAGTGTCTGAAATATTTACACAAGCTGACATCAAAAACATGCCATATCCAATCATCTTTCTTCCTTATTCTGATGCATGGTTTCAACCTCAGTTTTCAACTTTTGATGCTATGTTCTCAGATTGTACATACTTGTACATAAACTGATGAGAAAGTTTCAAATAAATCCTTCCCATTTATTTTTTTTTCTGAAAAAAGTACTCTACATTGGCCTTAATTTCTGCAGATCTCTTTCCAAAGTCAGTAAGGTTTTGACAAAAACAAAACAATTTTATTAACTCAGTTTTTAAAGGTGGGTGAATGGTTTTATTCATTTATGTGATGAGTTGCTGTGCTTGATTGGCCATTCATGTTTCAACAAAAGAGAAAAAGATTTTGATCATTGTAGCTTCTTTTGCACAGGTTACTCTGTATTTTTAAAAATTCCTTAATTGCTTTCAGAACTGAACTATGAGAATGACTTTTCTGCTGTGAGAATTGAGTCAAATTGATTGAGGAAGACTGTAAACGTTTCCTGGTTTTAATAAAGCCTGGAGACCAATAGAGGGAGCTGCTGTCTTAAAAAAATGAGTACCACATGGTCTTGGGGAAATATCTGATTTTAAACTTGCTCCAACCTGCAGTTGGAGATGATACATGTATTTTGGATGAGTAACCACAACTCTTTCTTGTTCTCTTTTTTCAGTCACTTAACACATATTTTAAAATACTCTTCCAAAACATTAAGTGCCACTATCAAATGAATTGATGCCATTTTAGGGAGCTGGGAGATTTTAAATAAGGAAAAATGAGATTCTTTCTATATACCTCAAATTAGTTATACAATACTACTACACAAGGGTCTGATGAGCTTTGGTGTAGGGATTTGTCTTTTAAGGACAGTACAGCACACCCAGAAAATGTTACCCTGCATTATAAATCATTAATAACACTGAAAGAGTGGTTTAATAGAAAAGAATAGAATAAAATAGAGTGTAATAGCTCTTTATTGTCATTGTACATGTACAATGAACTTGTCGAAGAGAACAGAATACATGACTGTGTATAATTTGGCAAAAATAAATTTAGAATTTAGATCAATTCAATCAACAATTTAAGATAAAAAAAAGTCAGGAATTTATAAACTCTTAGTTCACACTCACAAGCAACTTTGTTCAAATGTTGGCACAAATAGGTAATCAACCAATACGGCAGCATCTCAATTCATTTAGACATGTAGATACGATCAAGACGACATTCTGAAGTTCAAACTGAGCATCAAAATGGTGATAGAAGGTGGTTTTAAGGCTTTACGTTATCATTCTCTCAGAATGGCTGTCACAGCAGAAAAAAAGTATGCAGTACTGACAAGCCTGAACTCACAGGTCGAAGTTTGAAGCAGATGGCTTGCACAGGGTGCCACTCCTATCAGATAAGAATAGAAAACTGCGGCTACAATTCAGGAGGGTTTTATCAAAATTAGGAAATGGAAGACTAGAAAAAAGAATAAAACATTACTTGTATCATAGGTTCAGGCTGGTGCTGATGGTGTAAGGGTGTGGGGGATGTTTTCTTGCCAGTATTGAGTTTAATGCCAACCGAGCATTGTTCAAATGCCACAGCCTACCTCAGTATTGTCTGATGTCTGCTTCCAGTAAGATAATGCATCATGTCACAAAGCTTTGATCATCTGAAACTGGTTTCTTGAACATGAGAATGAGTTCTCTGTACTCAAATGGGCTCCAAAGTCACCAGAGCTCAGTCCAACATGGCATCTTTGTGATGTAGTGGAATGGGGTATTTGCATCACAGATGTGCAGCTGATACATCTGCAGTAACTGAGTGATACTATTGTGTCATGGACTAAAATCGCTGAGGAATTAAATGAGTTCTAAAGGTAAAAGGGGGTCCTAGCAAGCCACTGATGAGTTTGCAAATTGCAAATAGTTAAGGGGCACTTTTCTAACATGCCGGAGGGAAATGTGAGAGTGCATGTATTTTATGGATTTCTGTTTTGAAAATATGAATTGAGAATACAGATAAAAATCATATCAAAGACAACTTTATAGTTATATGAATGTAGAAGTATTGTAATCTCCAGAGCAGTCATTCTCATAGGACACAGAGCTCAACCAGAACCAGCCAGCAAAGAAGATGCTCATGGTGGTGTAATGTAAACTGTAGAAGAGGAAGGGGCAGTGTGTGATAAAATTAACTAAATTCAAATTAAAAGCCTTCCCTCCCCTATTATTCAATTTTAACAATACCTTGTTGATGACTCATCTACAATTTGCATTATTAAATATTTTCAGAAGAACTCCCTGTGCACACTTTAATTTGCTGTGGGGAAAAAAACAAAAACAAAGTTAATTCAGCTGGGCACTATAGTTTTAAAAACAATACCTATTTGTTCCTCTTGTATTTCTGAATGTAAGATGGTGACAGAGTGAAGCAAAGTGTCTGTTTATAATTAGAGAACCAGTTAACCTCAGGAGTAACTTAAGTTAAATGTTAATGTTTCTTTCCACAGATAGTATGCAAGATACTTCACATTCAAAAGTGAAGCCACCAGGCATTCATCAAACCAACAAATTGGGCCTCATCAGGTGGCAAAACGCCTGTTTTTTGTGTTGTTTGAGGTCCTTGTTGTGGGACCTCAGCAAATAGTTTCCTGAGTTTTTGTTCATTTGCTAGTTTCACACCACATTAAATAAAAAAGTTCATTTTGTAAATTGGTCATTATTAGAGTGAAAACGATTATAAACTATACATTTCACTGTCAGTTTGACTTTTAGATTCACTCTCTTTCAGATGATTATAAAATACAAAGAAGGGGACAATGAAAAGCCTCTACTCATTTATAATGCCACTGCATAATTATTCTTTTTGACTCTTGATAATTTACTAAATTAACGTGTTGTATTCAGTGCAGTGTGACTGTAATCGTATCATTAGAGCCTTTACTGATGTTATAGATAAAGTGAGAAGTAGGGATTTTTTTCTCTTGTAACTTTTGATAATCTGATTTTTTTATGCAATCAGTACAGTTGCCTCCTGCTGGTCATTACAAAGAATGCAGCTTTTGGGGTGAAATCTTTCTGGTAGGAAAAAAAACCCTCTTAAAGTTAGTATTTTATCACTCAGTTGTTGCAGCACTGTCTGTGACATAAAGTAACAAAACAAAAAAACTTTTATTTTCATCATACCTCAAGCAGGTAATGGTTTTTCTATGTATTGAATCTTTAAACGCCTTTGTTGAAGTACAAGTCATTCTTGTTTCAATGACTGACACAAAATCAATACCAAACCTAAAACGCGTAATCAATATAGATTGTTCTACTCAAGATTGATGTAAGTAAATGTTTATTATGAACAATGCAAGGGCAAATTTATTTATTTATTTATTATAGGACAACTCAAGACCTAAAAAGCTGAGTGGCCATCCAATTTCATAGGATACATTTAAGCATTTTTGATACCATAACCCAAGGTGGCACATCTCCACATCTTTGAAGCTGTAACCACAGATAGTCTGGCATTATTTATTAAAAGCAAGTGATGATTG
>VURO01029890.1:14466-25981 GCA_015108175.1 Pelvicachromis taeniatus | reverse complement strand
CTTACAGTGCTCCAAAACGTATTCCAACAGTTCACAAATAATGCAGTTCCTAATTGTGCTCCTCCTTTGCTCTCCTTGTTTGTGGTAGCCCAGTGCACGAGTGGTGCTCCCCGAAACTTCTCCACTCGACTCTCCAGGAGAGGAAGTAAAAGACCAGAAAATCACAGTTAGCAGGTTTGCTAGCCGACAGTTCCAGTTCAGTGTAATAATCCCACTTTGATGGTCGCTGCATCCAGCTTAAATGCCGCTGGTCATAGATGACGGCTGATTGGAAACAGCTGGCCAAGTGATGAGACGCAGGAGGACCGACGACAGTGCGGAGGGTTTTTGGGTTTTTTTGAGCTACATTCCAGTCACACTCCATACCAGTTGTTTGCCAACCGCCAATAAAATTTTAAAAGAAGAAGACGACAGCATGGAGGGACTTCCGGCTACTATTGGAGACCGGCGTCTATTTGTCGTGACATGTTTTCAAACCGGCATTTATTAGAAACCAGCATTTAAAAGAGACAGGCTACTAATGAAAGATATACAGTATTTTCACTCTGTTCAGATGTATTTCTACAAATCAGTGAAACTCCTTTCATTTGATCAGCTGAACGAGAAATAATTTCCTCGCTAGTGTTAAAAGGAAGAAGAAAATATAAACACGAATAAATAACACACACACATTCAATGTTGGTTGAACATACAATACTAAGACTTTAAGAATTGACATCTCTTTATCTAACATGACATTCAATCTGATCTATAAAACAAGTATGAAATTATTTGGCAACAGAATGTAATCTCTGCAACACGGGAAATGTGAATGGAAAGGAGACAGTGGGGTCTGATGTCTCAATAAAGAAACAAGAATGAAATCATTAACTAAACCATTTGGCAACAGAATCTAATCTTTGCTACATCAGATGTTCTAAATGAAAATAGGAGGGTGGGTAGATATCTCAACAAAGAACATTTGTTATCACGGATGAAAATCAATTCTCGCAAAAATAGAAATCACTGTGCGTGCAATCTGTGTAAATACAGCAAAGGTGTTTAGTTGGGTGCTGTGGAAAAATGTTAACATGGTCTACGACAGGCGGATTATTTAAGAACGCATCAAATTTTAATGCTGCACCCTGTGAAAGATCATAACTAGACCTGGGAGTGCATGTGGTATAAAAATGGAAAAAGATGGGGGAGGAATGTGATTTATACAATTGAAATGGGTGGTGCAGCAGAGGCTAGTGAGAAGCACTGACCTCATGGATTAAACATCCGAGGAAATTACACGAAAACATTCATCAGCTGCATTCATTTGTAAATCTCATTTTAATCTCTATTTAGTGGCTGTTGCTATCTTCAAATAATGTCCATCTAGTTCAACAGAAATTGCTTTGCCTGATGAGATTTTGTTAGATGTTATAAACCTTGAGGTACACAATTACACTCGAGCAAAATTTGTGGATGTGTCATTTTTGATGTTACTTTAAGGTTAAGTCCTCGTCATAAGAATGATGTTCATCTAGTAAACCCCGTCGTAAATTGTGGCGCTCCAGAAGTCAGGGTTTTACTCATTCAAGGTCTCACACAGCACTTTTCGATACCAGACTACTGCACAGGTACATATATATAGTACTATGTTTCTTTTTTCCTTTCTTTTTTTTTATATACACTTTGCTTTACAAGGCAACAGGGCGGTCAATCTCTCACAGATATCTTTTTAATCAATTTCTTTCTGTCCTTGTGTGTGCATGCGTGTGATTTATGTGGTTCAGCAGGTCATCAGGACGCATGGCTGGCCTCACAGTACTTTGGTGTCTGATGTAGCAAGACATGAGTTCACCCCGGCCTCCTTATCTCTGGTGTGCAAAAACATCCGAGCGCAGTGTGACAGAGAAAAAAATGTAAAGGAAATGAATACCTACAAAACAAGTCGAGTTGGGATGACACCGATGCTGAGAGAAGGTAAGAGAAGTGGTAAAGGACAGCAGGAAGGCATGAATGTTCACGCAGTGCTGCTGTGACCTAAATAAGGTTGTAAAAATTAAATATTCACCAATGGATGCGAAAACTTTGTAACGGCATCGATGCCAACAATACGTGCTTAACCTCTTTCAACTGATGCACAACTTCACACAACCCTCACTAGCGGGATGACAAATGAATAGGAGCAGGTTTACAACACCGAACAACACTTAATGAGGTTGGTTTATGCATTAAAGAGTTAACATGAATATTAACCCGTCTACCACATCCGCTATCTGTTAAGTTATTTTTTAGGTATCAGTTAGCACTTACGACCTGTAGTAAAACTATAGTGTTAATGTGGCAGCTAGATAGCAAACATCATCTGTCCCAGATTAAGGTTGAGAAAACTCTGCCAACAACTGAACAAAAACAGTGGCAGTCCACCTTGCCAACTCTGTTTGATCAGCAATGAACTATAGTATAAAACACTCCCTCAGTCAACCTTCAAATATTGCCTTTTTTACACTGTGGGAAAACTTCGCCCTACTTGAGACAAGTTAAAAGTAGTTTTGTTCTTAATGTTATTGTTTGTATTGTCCGAGTCTTTTAATGATATTGTAAAGTGTATCGAGTATAGGTAGAGTTTGAAATTCTAACAGCGTAACAACCTTAAACTTATGTTGGTCTGTGATCCGACCTCGTTCCGAACCAAATATCAGGCATACAATGCAAATTTGAGCTAAAAGCTTCCCATAACTGTGTAAGCTTTGTATTGTCAATGTGGCAACATACTATAGATGTGCAAAGGTATGTACGTGCTAACAACCAGCTGTGAAATGAGCGTAAATTCTCCATGTTCTCCAACATTCTTGGAACACAGCACCTTCCTCGTGTATTTACTTTTGTTGTTCCCGCAGTGACGCAGTTTGGTTTGCTTGGATTTCACTTCACAACCAAACAACGGGGAAAAGCTACAAGTTCATAAACACAGAAACTGATGTGGACCAAAGTAAACAACCTACAGGTGTGAAAACACGTCAAGAAACCAAGGCCACGCTGTTGCTGCTGAGATTAGCCAAACTAATTAGACATCATGTTGCACATAGCGCAAGGCGGTGCATGTTTCAGCAACACTTGATCAACGTGTATCATGGTAAACAATTTCATATAGCTCCTAAAATACACACAAAATATTTATCTGGCCGATGTTGAACATTGCCCGTTTGAAGCGTGCTCAGTTTTAAATGTTTTCTGAGGTGTTTCTGTCTTCTAGACAAGGCCTGGCCTAATTTTGTCTCTCTCGTTTAAACAGCCAGTAGTCAGAAACATCCCTAGCTGTGACATCGCTTTTGGTGTGGGCCGCCGATCTCAAGGGCGACAGTGGCAAATCTCACACGATCTCACCCACTCAAATCTCAAAAATCGTGCTAATTACACACCTAAAGAACCAACTCAAAGCATGTGGGGTGTAGCTGTCGATCACAAGTGTTGATTAAAGACTAGTAAAATAACATTCACTGTTCGAAAAAGCAATCAAGCAGAACACTTGTGTTACCTAGACGGACATGACATTGCTGCGCTACATTAAATACATTTCCAGTCTGACGCACAGGCATGCCTCTTCTTCGTCAGTATCACTTTCTAGGTGTTTTACAGTGGAGTGGCTGGTGGCAACAAGGGTGGGGAACAATATGAATGTTCATAGACCTGCGCATACTTAAGGTAAAGGTGTGGCGTGCCATCCAATCCATTTTAAGGCATGAGGGATTTATTTTTGTGGGGGGGGGAAACAAGTGATGAATGAGCTGAACAGAGGTGTTTAAGCAAAGCTTTCAAAGCTATTTATATCTTCTTATTTTTATAAATGGGTTGTTATTTTATGTGTGAAACTTTCTATGTGCAAATGCAGTCTTCTTATAATTTATTATGTAGACTGCCTGATGGAGTTCAGCAGCTATTCAGTTAATAAAACTGAATTGCAGTGACTCAGCTTATTCAATGTTCCTGTAGACAGATTATATCATTACGCGTGTTATGTATTACGTATTGTTCACATTACAACACTAAGGATTGGTTCATTCTCTAAATAATATTTCAGTGTAATCAGCAGAGAACTGGGCATAAAAGACGCACATTTTTATTTTTTAATTACCAAATTAAATCTAATTTTCAGTCTCCCGTCCATGGTTGATGCTCTTTGTTTCTGAGATATTTGCTACAAAAACAGAATGAAATTCAGAAGATTTCTAAAGTCCTGCACTGAAAACAGGATGGATCATCTGGATCAAAGAAGGTGCATATTAGCTCAGCTCACCCAAGCGATGACTGTCTTTTCATCCCTAAACTCTAGTCAGTTGAACTTCATGCATTCACTCATGCAACATATTTCTCTACAGCAGACGTGAACTGGGAGTTTAAGGTTATGCTGTTTGCAATATATTTTCCAAAAGTTAGAGGTAGAGAAAGAAGAGTGTTGTCAGCAATCTCCTGCTCGGTCCTTCAGGGATAGCATCCTGCTGTTGTCCTCCTTGTTGCTGCTCCATCGTATTGTTCGTGCTCTCCTCAGCTCAACTTATTGAAGCACAGCTCTCTGCAGAGAGATGCCCAGCCTCTCGCTGGTGGGACATATGATTCAGTTTCTTCATTTGTCTCTTTATCACTTCCCAGAACTCATTCTCTGTCTGTCTGGTTCTCTAGGTGCCAGATTATGTCACTGTCACTGACTGGTCATGTCGCTACAAGCAGGTTGGGGTTTTGTCCAAGTGTTTGCCGAGGGGAGGGTGACATCTGCCGAGCAGAGTGAACCGAGGCTTTAGGAAGCCGATTCCATCTGCACCTTTTTGATCAGGAAACAGAAGAAATCAGATTTTCTTTATGATTGCTTTTGGTGGTGTGAGTGATGGGTGCTACAGTCCCACCTACCTCCATTAATGCCTGACTCTGAGGTTCCCTCCACTGAAACTAAATCTAAAGTGTTGATGTGTTTTTTGTCATCTAATTGGTCCTGGTGTTAAAGCAGACATATCAAGCCTTTGTGTGTACTTCATAGCTGTTTCAGCATGTCAAATGTGTGCTGTGTTACAAAGCCCAAAGTCCATGCAGTTATTCTCTCCCACAGAAAACACCTACAGTAAACTTTTTGGCAGGCCGGAGATTTCTCTCATTGCTTATCTACGTCACCGTGTGAAACATTTTGCATAATTCCTGCCAAGCTGGACTAAAACAAAGCATGTGTATTTATATCTGCTTCCTAGAGCCGCTTCAGCTAACTTTAAAATGTCTCACTGATGAGTCAAGTGCACCAAATTATCTCTTACTGGCTGCACAAGTGAGCAAAAGTCTCAAAGATCTGCTAAACATAACTGAAGTGTGTTCATTTTATGTTTTTTTATAGCCACATTCTTCCGACAACAGGAAAGCACATTAGCAAGTTGCACAGCTAATGTGGATGACATTAACATTGCTGTTATTCTCAGTATATCCCTTATGGGTTAGGTTTGATAGGCTGATATGCTCAGCCACTTGATTACTGATGGGGAACGATTGTGATCATGTAGGAATGAATTGATTATGATGAAAATCTCCCCACAAGATGATAATTGTCCTGGAACATTTATTCCCATTAGGAGCTTTATCCACATTTGCTCACCTTGAAAACAGCACAAACAGTCTCACTTGAGTAGTGATCTTTAAGAGAGGCTGCATCATTAGTTTATTATTTTTAGTAGCATAACCACAAAAGGTTGCTTTTACTATTAACGTGTAAAGCGTGGATGCTTTAAGTGCTTATCAACCAGCGTAGTGTGGTGTAATACGACTGGACAGTTTCCAACATGAGGCCTTAAACATCACAAAGATTTAAAGGATTTACATGAAAGATAATCTGCTAAAACATTTATGACTCAGCAAAATGTAAATATCAGATCTTTTATTACCTGAGAACCCAGAGCTGTACCCAGAGGCCCACCTTTACAAACACAGAACTATTATTATTATATTTTAACTGAACATTTAACTGAACGTTTCTATGTATGAGTTATTATAATTGGTGCAGTGTTTTCCTTTGTCTTTATGGTAGTCATTGTAATGTATGTACACAGAAGAGCCACTGAATATGAATCAGAATCAGAGAGACTTTATTAATCTCAGAGGGAAATTGAGTTGTTGTGGCAGCAAATAAACAACAAACATCCAACATTCATATAAAATGAGTGTTGAAACAGAGATATTGATAGATAAATATTAAGATAAATAAATATAGAGATACAGGTATAGAAAATGTAAATATAAAAGGACAAGTATGTGTGCATGAAAGAATTCCATGAATGTCATTGCGGACATTAGTTTGAGGGGATTTTCTTTGAATACTCTGAGTAAAGTAAAGCAGTTATGTCAAAGCTGCTGGTGTGGTTCATTTATTCATAAGAGGTCCACTTGTTCTTACCACAGCTTTTTTCTCAAACCCAACCAATTAGCTCTTAGTGCCTAAAACTAACCAGCGACATTACTGACCATTAGAAGATAAAAATTCTTTAAAAAAAAAAAAAATAACAAAACAAAAAATGAAAACATCTGTGTTCTGGCTGACAAACCTCCTACTTATGCCACGTTTCCTCCAACTTTGCAGGTCTTTAAAACTGCACCATTATCTCTGGCCACTAATATTGCAGCGGTCTGTGTGTCTAAGCATCAATGCCAAAAGACACTTTGCACAGGACAGCATTATATTCCACCCCAGGATGAAAATGTGTAAGAACTGCTAAAGAAGTCAAAAGGCAAGCGCTATAAATCTGATGCTCATGGTACAATGTTTCTTGAAAAACTAAATAAAATCAAATCCAGCGATCGTTTCAGACACACGAATTCAAGATGTCTCCAATTAACTTCAAATTAATGAAGAAATAATCGCAGCCCACTGTGTCAGGCATTACTCCTCTCAGGCATTTTTCTTACTAAGAAGATTTTGTACACCAGCTAATAGTGAAAACAAACATACCACAAGCTTTATGAGAACAATATGTGCTGACTGGTTCTACGAGGTTACTTCCTCGCTGGGAGCTACATTATGCATCGTTCTCTTGTTCAGAACCTATAATAGCATTTAAAGCACAGAGTGGTAAAATGCATGTCAAGGTCCTCCAACACATGCTGACAGTTAAGCTCTGCATAAGGAGTATATTAAAATGTTGCCGATGTGAGGGCAGTTAAGATGTGATATGATTTTCTGATGTTTCCTTCTGCCCACACAGCCTCAAGTTCAGTTTGCTCTTCACTCCTCTCCTTCTTTACCCCTGACCTAGACTCCCTCCACAGCAGCTTCCTTTGGGCCAACTTGGACTAAGTTAAAGGAGGGAAAGTCTACCCTCGCCGCCTCCACACAGACCATTTCTTTCCTCTTGCCATCAATCTCCCCATGCCCCCTGCTTCTTCGTTGCTCGGGCTAATTAACTAAAAACCAAGCAGAGATTTTATATAATTCAGCAGTAAGAACTGCCACGTCTTGATCCAGAAACACCCAGAGAAAAACATGGTGACTGAAGCCAGAAACCAACAGAGGAGAGGAAATAAGGAAAAAGCAAACCCCAAATTCTGTCTCCCCAGCACAAAATACCAGAACACGAGAACCTGGAAGCCGAAACTATGAAATTCTCTCGACATATTTTATTTCTTCCATGGCTACGTTTTAATCAGACACACTGGGAAAATTAGTCGCAGGCCGGGCATGACCAGTATCGAGGTGTTGGAGCAGGGAAGACAAGGAAGTGGAAAGAGCTTGCAAGAGGAGAAATGGCACAATGAAGTGGAAGATAGAAGCTCAATTGTGAAGGTTTTGACAGGTGCAGGTGAGAGAGGTGTAAGATGAAAGACAGTCAGAGCGAAAGACAGGGAAATGGACTGAGAGAGGCGCGAGGGATCTGTGACCAAATGGTCTTTGCGGAGTGCTCGCTTCTCCACTGAAATCTCCTGACCACTCCATTAAGCTTGAGTCCAGGGAACAATATATAAAGAAAGTTTTGACAATGTAAAACCCCAAAGAACAAAAAAACAAGCAAAAAAAAAAATGTGAAAAGTGTATCTAATAATACATCCTGTATAGCTCCTAAAATCCTGCACAGACTAAAAAAAGAATGCAAGATTACAAGGCTATATTATTACACATCTTCTTAAAAAACATAACATCAAACCCTTCAGCTTATATGTCCATTGCGTGATCTTTTATTTATTAAGATACTGTGAGTCTCGATGCATACTGAGGCTTACCAAAGGGGTCACCAATCCAGCTGGGTTACCTATGTCTTTTTCCCCCATCTCATCCTGCCTCCCTTCTCCAATAAATTCAATGCTTGTCTGAATTAATGCATTACAAGCTGTGCTTGCGATATTAAAAAATGATAAAACACTAATCCCTCCTCCACGGTCTCATGTGAGGCAGGGTCCTCACACTGAGCTGACCCTGAGCATTCTCTGCCATCTGCACCATGAGTTATGATATTTGGTGTCGCTTGGATTACGCTTGAATATTTCATTACTAAATCCTATTCTATATATCTCCCCCAGGTGTGTTACTATTAATCATAAGATGCTGTGAATACCCAGGGCTCAGTCATACCGCCTAACTGCTTACAGGTGCATGATATTCATAAACAAATACTGTATTTTGCACATGTATAAAAAAAAGGAAAAATAAGGTGCACACTTTGTGAGGAATCTGCTGCATTATTTAGATACTTTGTCCACTTCACGAGAGATTATAAGAGAAGCTAAATATAAGCAACATATTTCAATGAAACACAGTTTATGACCTGATTAATAAGCACGACCTAGAATTATCACGTTTCTGACAAAGTCAACAAAAACTGAAAATGTATATAAGACCTGAATGTAAACTGTCATTGCATGATGCAGCACAGATGTTCCCACTAAAGTGCTTGTTTAGTGTATTAATAAAGGTAGTTAGAAATTGTGGATGCAAACTTCCACACATTGACACACACACACACACACTTGCACAATCTGTCATTGTCTTAAGATTCTGCGTGTTGTCTCACTGCTCCGTGTGAGCTCCTGTTCAGTTCACATGGTTGTTTCTCGCACCAGTAAACACACGTGAACACACACTGCTGTATCAAATAGCAAAAGTATGAAGCACAGCATGTGTTTTCTCCCAGGGGGAGCTGAGCGTTATGCCATAACTGGTGGCCCCCGCCGAGAGCTGAGCTACTCATCATGCATGTATGAAACAAACACGGTGCCCATCATCAGGAGCCAAGCGTCCCTTCTGATGTGATCTATTTCCAAAGCTCGACTCTGCTCCTTGCAGCCAGGAAAAAGAGAGCGAGGGGGAGAGAGAGAGATTAACACGCTGCTCACATCACAAAGATGACTGGGGACCTCTCAAAGTGGAGCAACACGAGTAGACCAATTCAAAGTAGGGCTGACCACTTCACCTAGAATCTCCCTCTGCCGCTTTATTTTATTAAGTCATGCAAAAGAGGACAACAACAACTAAACCCCAGCGGAGATTCGGGAACAACAACAGCAGAATACATTACTAAAAAGCAAACAAACAAACAAAAAAATGCTTCCCATCAATCAATGATAAACTCATCAGCAAAGCGTTTAGTGAGGTCGTTGACCAAAAGAACTGAAGGTCGTTTTCCTGTAGCTTTCTATACAACCAAACATTTTTTGCAACCAGTAGAGTCGCCCCCTGCTGGCCATTAAAAAGAACTTTTCAGATTTAAATCCATCTTTTGTGGTATGAATGGGTTTAACTTATACCATAAGTTAAATACGATTCTGATGCTTCATAGCTGATGTTTACCTTGTTTACTATTTCCATCCATCTCCTTCCACTTTAGCCAGTAAATTGAGAGCTTTGCTTTTACACTCAGCTCTCTCTTCACCACAACAGATTGGTGCAGCGTCCGCATCACTGCAGCTCCAGCACCGATCCGTCGGCCAATCTCCCACTCCCTTCTCCCGTCACTCGTGAACAAGACCGAGATACTTAAACTCTTCCACTTGGGGCAAGAACTCGTTGGCACTCCACCCTTTTTCGGCTGAGGACCATGGTCTTGGATTTGGAGGTGCTGATTGTCATTCTCACCGCTTCACACTCAGCTACAAACCGTTCCAGTGCGAGCTGGAGGCCACATCATCTGCGAAATGCAGAGACGAGATTCTGAGACCGCCCAAGTAAAAGCCTGCCGCCACAGAAATTTTGTCCATAAACATTACGAGCAGAATCTGTGACAAAGGGCAGCCCTGGCGGAGCCCATCACCCACCAGGAACAAGTCCGACTTATTGCCGGCTATGTGGACCAAGCTCCATTCGATCCTTATACAAAGGATCGAATGGCCCATACCAATGGGCCAGACACCCCATAGTCCTGAAGCACCCTCCACAGGACACTCTGAGGAACATAGTCGAATGTCTTCTCCAAGTCTGTAAAACACATGTAGACTGGTTGAGCAAACTCCAATGTTAGAATATTAGCAATATGCTTATTCTCGCTATAAATACAAGGTACAGTTGGGACTGATGGGAATGTCACTAGTTTCACTTGGTCATAATTCAAAGTATTGATCAAATTAATTTATTGAGCTGATGTGGAGCTTTAAGGGAGGTTATACAATCATTAAAGTGCTAATGTTTCATCCTTATAATATTATTGTGTGTATTTCATGGTAATCTATCCTATAGTTGAGATATTGCATTAAAAAAGAAAATGTCAGCCTCATGACAGTGCTTAAAGAAAGGTCAGGGGATCAACAAAGTCTTTAGGATACATCCTATCGGGACCACAAATGTCTGTACAAAATGTCATAGCAATCCATCTAATAGTTGCTGAGATATTTTAGTCCGCAGCAAAGTGGTGGATTGACTGCTAGCATGGCTAAAAACAAGCAAGACAAACAAAGACTTTGTCTTTATAACCTGGCAAAAAACTGGCAGATGTTTTAAACTGGGGACTATCTTAAGAAATAATACAAATACAAATCTGACCAAACAGCATCTATAGCAGGAAAAAGTAATTCCTAAATAAATCAACCTCAATATTTAAAAAAATGCACTCAAACATTTTGGTCTCACTCTGAATTAAAGTCACCA
Organism: Pelvicachromis taeniatus; assembly: GCA_015108175.1. Lineage (NCBI taxonomy): Eukaryota > Metazoa > Chordata > Actinopteri > Cichliformes > Cichlidae > Pelvicachromis > Pelvicachromis taeniatus. Next base: position 14,910 of record VURO01029890.1, on the reverse strand, counting down.
TTGGAAAAAAAAAAAGGAGGTGATAGATAAAGTGATGGAGTTCCAGCTGCCCTTCTCCTCTGGTCAGGACACCGTGCAGTGATGGATGTCTGCCCTCTTGGCAGATGCGTTACAGGGTCACGACACGCCCAGCTGTAGTGTCCCTTTATCGGCTTCAGCTAAGTGCTCATTTTCTCCTCCCTGCCATCATAGCTGTAACACCTCAGCGGTAATTGCTGTGTGATAAATAAGCTTTGTGTAAGCCCACGTTGGCGATGACAACACGGAACAATCATGGAGCCTTATTCCCTGCATTCCGTAATTTCATCTCTCAGCTGTGAATTCGAGTGCTTGGGCATAATTCATTTTATCACAGGTCCATTCTTTGCATGCACGTCTGTGTCGCACATATTTAGAGCCAACAGATTACGAGGAATATTTTCAAATTGATGTTAACAGCTCCTC
>VURO01029890.1:0-14446 GCA_015108175.1 Pelvicachromis taeniatus | reverse complement strand
AGCAATTTTCCACTGTCGCTCTATATAGCTTGGTAAGTCATGCACAATACTATTGTATTAATGGTAGACCTTGCATTGAGATATGCGGGGATGAATTAAAATGCTGGGTGAGTGTGTGTTCTGCAGTGTTCTGCAGTAGAGATCAGTTCAAGACAGATCAGGTGTGGTTATCTTGACCCGGACCTCCATATGTGCTTTGCCCGCCCTGCCCTCATCCTTCTCACCTTCACTGGGGTATAACGCAGAGGGAGAGATACAGACCACACAAACTTTGAGCCACTATAAAAAGCTGTGAGAAAACAAAAATGATAATGACAGAAAATAGAACAAGAAACACAGTTGCACACCAAAAACCTCTAGCTATCTCCATTATCGCCACATCCTCCACCACTCAAGCTGGCAGTTACACAAAGATCAGCATCGGAGGCTGGACGGTAGCTTGGGTCGGGAGACGTGAGACCCTCTTGGGGCTAAGGCAGCAGCTGTCCACAGGCCTTCTTTTCCAGATTATCCTGGCAGTGAAACCTGGGTTGCATGGTCTGATGTGCAGCCCAGTGTTCTGCTTCTCTCTGTTTGGCCGCGTTTTCACTGAAGCTTAAGAAGTCACTTTTCCAGCAACAGGTCAGGGATATTTTGTGCTAATTTTCAAGCTTACACTGTGACATGTTGGCTGGAACACTTACTGCCTTGCTGTGTGTTTGCCTCACCAGGGTCTGAATGAATAAAGCAATGCCTTTGCTACTCTAATCCATGTTGTATGTCAGCCTTCTTTTGGGATACAGTTACAGTACTGCACTAAGCTTATACGTTTGACACGTTAAATCAGCTTGTGTCCTGCTGTGTCTATTACATTTATTAGGAAGTAATAATAAACTAATAAACTAAATAATAATAATAAAATAAAAGCCCATTATATAAAACCAGCTAAAACTCATTTTATTAAACATGCTTTTGGGTAACTTGTTTTAATGTTTAAGCATTTTTGGTATTTTTTCTTAAATGTGCTTTATAAATAACATTTTACTCATTTTCATTATTTAAATCGTATTAACTTCATGTTTTTTTAGTAGTGGTTGAATGGCCTTGTGGGGTTTTTTTAACATAAAAACACAGTTTCTATAATTTAAGGTGATAAAAACTGCAGTATTTTTAAACAACTGTGTTAATTTGCAGATTGTGATGTTATATACAAAAGAATGATGAAGAATCATTAGTGAAGAAACTACCCAACCCCCCATTAGTGTTTTATGAAAGAAAACTGTATATGCAATCAGCAGCACTAAAGCCTTTTTCAGTGATTAAACTCTCATTTGCTGAATTGAGACTGACACAGGAACACAGTAAGATATGTTTCATTGAGTCAGTGAAGATAGTGAATCACCAAACATTAAACCAACAGAAACACATTTTGTCATATCTCCCATGATGCTTTAAACTGTTACCATACAAAAGACATTGTGTTTACCATTTTCTATTAACTTGAGCTTCCTGAAACGCACCAATAGAGCCCAGACGAGACACAAAAGGGGGGAATTTATTCAAGTTGTCTGCTTCTGCCTCTCTGATTTCCATGTGTTTCTTTCCAACATAAAAGCTTCAACCGATTGCCAGTGTTATTTGCAGTAATGTGAAAGCCCACCATCTGGCATTCACAGCCCAGTCAGTCTAAACCAAAGCAAGACTCTTCTGACAGCTGCAGGCTAGTTTGTAAAATTCAACAGAGAAACCTGCTTATTTCATGCAAAACTGCTTTGGTTTCTTATTATAAGTAGCTTGTCCTATTTAATTTAAGTTTCTTTTTTTTTTTTTGAATAACTATGTAAAACAGCAGATAAACACAGAGCAAATACACTAAGAGTGAAGTTACATTTCATCTGATCCTTTAAAGGGGATGGTGCTATTAAAAGTGTGAACAGATGGTTTTGGTGAGTTTACATATGCAGTTGTTGCACAAGCGCTCAGTTTGATAGAAGAACAAGCAAACAGCCCAACTAACGTCACTGCATCAGCATGTATTAGTCTTATAAACGTTCAAGTACTTCAGGTGATGGGTCCTGCATTTTCACTTTGCTTTAAGTGAAAATGCAGCTTATTAGGCTGACAGGCCGGCATTTGGTTCAAGATGCAGTGGATAAAATATGCTGCTGATTTTATGTGTTTCTAATTTTTTTTTAATTTATTAACTTATCAATTTGTTCCAAAAAAGTTTAGCTTTATTTGTATTTAACTACCAATACCTACCTGCTCTATTATTTTCTTTTCTTCCTTTTTTGCAGAAAAATCTAACAGTGATTAGCAGAATGAACAGCAGAATTAGCACTGTCACGTCACATACAGTAAAGGGTTACAAGACTGCATGATACTGATAGTTTTACTGATCAGGATAAGGCAAAAATAAATATTGTAAATGTATCACTCAAACTTATTCCAGTTTTATCGCTCTTAATGACTGAACCTTTTTACCTTATTAGTGATCTTTGAACAGACTGTACTGTGATGGTGGCAATCAGGGTAGAGTAACTATTAAAAAAACCTTTTGAATTTTGAAATTCTGTTTTAATTCACAAATTAAAACGTCTATAGTTTAGTTTTAAGTAGGTGTAAAACAGGACGTGTAAAAGAGGATTGGCGCATGCAAAATATTCAGAAAAGTCCAGATTTAAAATTTATTTTAAAATAGTTTTTAGGGCTTTAAGGGAGCCCTAAATTTTGCTTCCCTGAAATTTCTCTTCTGCTGAAGAAAGTGTGTTTGCATGTTCTGCTTCAGACTGACAGAATGAAGCCACTGAGTAAGTAAATGAGATGACGGGCTATTTACAGCTCAATACAAAACCACAAAAGCTTCCATACTAGATTTTTTCACACTTACACGAAACCTATACTTTTTTGAGACACATGCTTTAGTTGCACATATGAATTTAAAGAAATACACCTGAATCACTTCCCTGTGTCACTTACAGCGCTTAGAAATAGCAACAACTAATGGAAGCATGACCATATTTTTATCCTCAGAACTAAAAATGGCAGAAAACATTGAACCAGGGAAATTAATTAAGCCTTTCTTTCACTACAAAGTTTGAATGCAAATTCACCAGAGGACACAACCATTACATGAAACAACACAAAAATAGAAATTTTGAAGTAAAATAACATTCATCTGAAAATAAACCCTTGTGATAGTGATATATAACTGAGTGTTTTCACTTCTGTGATTAACTGATGTAACTTACAGCTCTAGTTACTTTAAAGTTGCAGGCTACAACTGATCAGTTAATAATAATATTGATTAAACTTATTGTACAGATAAAACTGGTTCAGCCAAAGTAAAATCTTACTTAAATACTAATGCATGCGTAACAATAACCTAGTAAAATATCATAAAAAAAGATTTTTTTTTAATGAGCGCTTTTACTGAATACTTGATTTGAAGCTCATTACCTGCATGCATGACTGCTGTCAGTATCACAACTCTTACTTACTGAACATATTTGCCCACAATTAATGATCATCAGCACTGAGAGTTGAATATTACATTAAAGACCGGCTTCAAAGGTTGCAAGCACCTTGAGGCAGCTGCTGTTGTGATTTAGGACAATATAAATAAAATTGGATTAAATAACACAAACTAAAAAAATAAATTCACAGTGCACGAAAGGTAACTGAAAGCCTGACCCAGGGTCGTCTTTTCTATCTGCATGTCAAACAGAAACTGAAAGCTCTGACAGGGAAAGAGACAAACACCCGCAACGGCCTGTTCAGCCGCGAGAAGAGCAGCAGCTTTTTCCACAATCTTCAGTATGTTCTGGCTTTCTCTTTTCCTGCATCTTAAAAATAAAACCATTGCCTTATCAATAATTTCACACATAATGCTTCCTTTCTTGTAACTCCACATGTATCTGAGCTGCCTGCCAAACACGGGGTTGTACACTTTGTTTGTAATTTAATTTTGGCACCATTATAGTGATTTTCTGCCTGCTGCTTGCCTCCATTTGTTATAAGTGGATCATCTAGAGTTTTCATAACACTAGTGGGATTTTAAGGTTGTTAGTACCCAACTTTACCTCTGCAAAAATTTTAAAACAGTGCAGTAATTTAATGATCAAAATACAATCAAGCTTGCATTTACAGTCTTGCGTGAGCTCCGACAGCAAAGCAATGATGATTGTGGTTTTATGCAAAGCAGAATCTATGTAATGTTTTATTTTACATCAATCTTTGCACATTTAAATTCCCTCTCCTTAAGGCTAATACAAAGCCCGAGGTGTAACTGTTCAGTGCATCAAGCAAGGGATGACTCATTTCACAAGTAATGGTTTGTCAAAAATGGGGCATGGTGCTGTCGAAAAAGGAGAAATCAAATGAAATAAAACGGATCATCGGTTGACCTTAAGCAAACCGTGCTAGAACTGAAATTAAAGAAATTAAAATACAGCATGAATCTGTGCCATCTTTGTAGGTTAAAGAATTGTTTGATCTCAGGGAATCATTTCAGAGGCAACAGATACAGCAGTAATGTGATTGCTTCAGTCATCGTGTTTTATCAGATTACATATCTAATCGCTTTGTAAATGGAGAGTATAATTTGTGAAGATTACAGACCAGTGGTGGCTCCTGTCTGTTTGACAGTTCAGATGATCCGCAGACAGCCACAAGGATGGACAAAAAGACAGCAAGTGGGAAGGAAACCACCAACCACCCGCTTTAATCCCTGATGGAAAATCAACTGATCCTGCTGTTTCTGATAGCCCAGATTTTTTTCCCCCCACAATGGCGCGAATAAGTGAATAATATGGAGGCACGCACTTGAGGCGTGGAAACATACTCGGCTGCGTTTCTCACACACGTTCACGGAGACTATGGGAAGCTATGCAGAATACATGAGACGTGATTGCAAAGGAAGTTGGACTATATATAATGAAATTAAAGCAACTCAGTTTCTGAAATATCCCTGGGGTATATAGCTAGTTGTTTTATGGGGGAGATAAGAGGATTTTGTCAGGTTGAGATGCTGGCTAATGCTATTGTTTCTACAGGGAGCATAAAACAGCAAAGAAGCTTTTCACACGTCTTTTCTTCTTTTGTAGTGCTGTTACTGTAGCTATCATTTCAAAGCACAAGGTGGAGAAAATTATAATATCGCAGCAGAGGACATATTATGAAGGAAGTGCAACTGTTTTATTAGATTTTTCTTTTTTTCTGTTTTTTTTTTAGCACGAATACGAGAAACCACCCATTCAAATGCATTAAAGCAAATTCATTTTAAAGACATTATGGAAATGATCTACAAAATAGGTTTTACATTTTAAATGCTGTCAAAAAACATAAAATGAGTTTCCTGCGAGTATTCTGATTGTCTCTCGCTCTGTCTCTCCGTCTTCTCTTGCAAACCCACTGGTGCACTTACACGTGTACTTAAACAGCCCTTTAAGTTACTCTAATAGACCATTAAAGGTTGGTCAAATTAAGTTAGAGGTGTGGTTAGCGTAGCCCTCGCTTTCCTTCTGCTGACGTTTCTTTTCCCTCATGCCTCCGCGCTGTTTACCCAATTTTTCACCTGCCTTCTTCACTTCTTCACTGCCTCCTTTAGCTCATCACTCCTTAATCCCTCAACCTAATAGTGCTCCCAAGGAGGCAACTTGTCATATTATGCCAGCCAAATTACTGTATCATCTACACGGCACAATTGGTGAAAACAAACACCATTCTGTCCTCCTTCGTCTCTATCGCAACTATTTCAAATGGCACATTACAGAAAAGCATGGCCGATTTAATCTATTACCAAGTCAGTCCTAACACCTGAATCTAGTGACACTCTCACGGTGAGCCTTAGCTTTCCTACTTGGCAGGTGAAATGATTTGCATTCAGTCTTCAAAAGAAGTGCAGGGGCTATTATCTGTCACAATACAACCCATCCCCAATATGCCAGAAGCAAAATGTCTTTTTTTAAAAAATCACTTTGAGTCACTTTTTGTTTTTTTGCTTGGAGACAATATTGGTTATTGTCGGCCACGAGGCAAATCTGTCAAAACTTAAGGTTTTTCACCCAGCTGCCCTCTCAGCCCTTCATACACTTTGCCACTTAAATCAATCAAATCAATTTCTTTTAAAAGCAAATTAAAATGTTTTCTCAACAGTTTCACATTTTTGAAATTAAAAAAACTATTTGTAGATGCATTAAACTGCTTATTATAGTTATCAAAAAGATCCAAACTGGAAAGAAAACCCCAAAATTGAGCAAGGAGGTAGGGAAAAAGGAGAAGAGGAAGAATATGCTGAAAGGTCATGTTTTTATTCTCTTTTATTTAGCTGAGGCCAAAGACACACTGAGCACAGATGCTGTGTATCTGCTGGGACAGCCAGCCTTCTATTATATTCTGTTGTACTGTATTGTACTCTGTCATGTGTGGAAGTCTGTGCATTATTACAGTCGGAGTAAAGAATAAAAAAGAAGAAACTCTAATATAATGCGCACAGCCGACTGAGCACGCGTGCGCATGCACGCGCATATTCTTCCACACATAGCAGCAGCAGCAGACAAACTAGGCGCACAAACTCTTTGCCATGGCGATGACGAGATAATAAAAGAAGCCACGGGCGCGTTTAACTTCAGAAGGAAAATTAGAGGAAGTTGCTACGAGCACAAATAGATAACTAGATAAGGAGAGGGGCTTCTTAATGGGGGAAATGCTCAGACAGCAGAAATCTGCGCCTTTTGCAGACGGGCAAAAGTCACCATACCCTTTCTGCAGTCAAATAAAACAAAATTAAGCCTCCACACAGGCGTGCTGCTGTATGTTTCGTGGCTAAACTGGTGTTTTGAAGATATAACTTTAAGCCAAGTTAGAGTAACTGGAGGATTTACACAGTTTAAATGCGATTTCTTACAAGGAAATAGTAAAAGGTTATTGCTTGCATCATTTTCTCAGGTGAGTGATCTCTAGGAAACTAGACCTGTAAAGGAAGAGGTGCTCAAATATGTGTTCATACGTGGATGAACACATATTTGTTATTCCCTTTTCTCGGTATGACAGTAAACTCACCTTCCGTAGGATCCACTGGCTCAGGAGAACTATGGTCCAGCTGAGAACCTGCATGTCACCTTCCTTTTAGCGGACCACGCCGAAAAGCTACGCGTCTCCCCAGCTGAACATATAAAGACACACCGCGGAATCCAAGCAATCCCAAGTGGCAGGCGACAACTGATGTGTTTGCGGAAAACACGGATAAAGTTGTTTGTTTGCTTAGTCGGAGTCACAGGGATTTCTACGGGCAAACTTTGAGCGGTGGTTTCAGTTTCTCCGGTCCGCCTCATGTGGCACATCCATGGTGTTTGGCTCCGCTCATGCTGGACGTCTGACGAAAGTTTGGTGCGACAGTCAGTTTGGGAGGTGGAGGCAAACAGCGGAACGTTTGAAGATCACCTGCGCTTCTTGTGTTTTGTGATACTAACTGGTTAATTTTGAGAGATGAGATCTGTCGCGCGCCCTATCTCTCCTTCTCCTTCTCCTCCCCCCACCCCCCTCTGCCTTTCTCTCCCTGTGTTCGCGCGCGCGTCACGGCGCACAGCTGCTTCTCCTTTATTGGAAACCGCACTGACCACAACTGCATATAGATTATGTTGTCCAGTCAGTGTTTACACGGAGAGCTGACTGCTGACACTCTCTGACGCTCTGTTAGTCAGACTGGATGCTTTTGTTGGATATTTATTTCTGCTGGACTGATTTTTAAGCGTAAATTGTCTTTTTTTTTTAAGTTTCCAAAGTTGTTTTTTTCTTCTTCTTTGTTATATGCGACAGTAAATTGAATATTTTTGACGTATTAGTTGGACAAAACAGTCAGCTTGAAAAGACCTCCCTCGTTGCTTTGACTGCTTTTGTTTTTCATGTTAATTGGGGAGATATGTTATACACGAATCAACACAAAGATCAAAGGAAATTTTAATTTTTAACAAAGTGTTGTGTGATACTTCCTCTTTATATGACATCTCCATATAGTTGTTTTTAGTTTGTTTGGCTGTAATGCAGGATTTATTAACATGGATGGACTCAACTTGCATTTTAATAGACATAATACACCTAGCTAGATAGATAGATAGATAGATAGATAGATAGATAGATAGATAGATAGATAGATAGATAGATAGACTGCTAAACAATCATTATCTTGCACAGAAAACTCAACCCTCGACTGCTACATTTAGGTGACTGTGTGTGATGGAGGGCAACAACCCAAGCTAGCCGGACTATAAATTCCCAGAAAAACAATTTTGAAATATTAATGTTGCATGGATATATTGGGGCAGCGCGGCCCACATTTTTCCCTGATGGCCGGTCCCAGCTGCTGCTTGCCTGATTGTGCCACCTTTAAAATGAGCTGATCTGGGATGCACACTGTTTACTTGCCTGTCTTGCAAGTTTGTGCAGAGATCAGTGTGTCGGTCTGCTGAATTGTTTCTGTCTGCGTGGCATTATATACTGCTGTCAGTGACTGACCGACTGCCCCTTCAGTATAAGCATAATGGCTGTCTTGACTTTCTGTCGGCGTATGATGAAGCATGTCCCTCCCGTATAACTGTCTGTCTGAATGACTGACCAGCTGTCCATTTTTCCCTGTCTGATTTGTTGTTTTTCAACCTGTTTTTCTGTCTGTAGCTTGACCTGATATTTACAACATTTATACTATGAGCTTCTTATCCAGTACACCAACTTTTCCTTTTCCCTGTGTCTCCCAAAGAAATTACTGATGTTCTTCTCTGATCTTCTCTCTACATTCCTCTTCTGCAATATTGCAGATTTTATTTTCTACACATGAAGAGAAACAACAGTCTGCAGATCAACTACTTTCTTCTTCAGATACAACATATTTCACCTGTAGCATGCCATTATACATCTAGTCTTGTGCTGACAAGGCCAGCTACCGGGACTGCTTCAGCAGCCATGTTGATGTGCTCAGAGGTTGCAAAGCAGGGCTGGTCAGTCACAGATGGAGAGGAGGTTCTCTGTAAAATTAGGAGCTTTGTGATTATCTGTGAGTTTATATATTGCACATTAGTAATCTGTTGTCAGTCTTTGGGATGCAGGCTCTTTGCAGCCTGTTTGTGGCTCCCATCAACGTGTGAATAACACAGCACTGCCTCCCTGCGAAGGAAAGCGTCACTGCACACTGGGGGCAAACACTGAAATCAGCTGAGAAGACACAAACACTGATGAGGAAACGCAGTGGCACAGCGATCGCTATTACAATGATCGCTAACCATTTCAACAGTACAAACCTAGATATTAGAACAAAAAGCAAGACAAAATATTCTAATATCATACCATCTTGTTCAGTCATCTGTGGGTTCCAAACAGATAATAATGCCAGGGGGAGTGACACTTCAAACTTACAATGATCTACAGTGAAATATATCATAACAAAGTACATTTACAGTATTTTAAAACTAAATCAGTTTTGGAAATGACATTTTTTTAATCATCATAGTTAGAGGAAGAATTTTATCGAATATATCTAGCAAGCTGCAAACTGTTTATCATCCATTTATCTTCATCTTTTTGCTTCCGACTATTTCTTTAAACAATATCTGCTGCTTGGAGCTGAAGCTAAAGCTATCTTGTTTCTGGAATTTAGGAAACTCAGAATTTCCGTAAATTGTGGGAAATCCAATCATTTGCTGCGTGTTTTCTCTGTTAGTATCAAACTGAAAGAAAAATTTGTTTTTCTAACCAAAGTTTTTGTTGCATGCACCCAAGTGAACACTGAGGACTGAAGCACAAAGTCAAAGTCAGTCAAGTTATGGACGTTGGGCACCCACCATCCAACCTGGCTAACCTTTTCATAAAAATTATCGTAAAAACATATACAGCTTTCAAAATATGCAAATAAATATTGGATTGTGTTTTGCTAATCATCTTGGGACGTAATGAAACTGCATTTCTACATCGTGTTTAAAGAACAAAATGCTTCCAGCAGACTAACTTCCTCTTATGGCTTCTGTCAGTGTTACGGCTGCTGTAAATCAGTGTGTTACACCCATTGCTTCATCTTCAGCAGACCATGAAACGCTGTCTATCAAACACAGCGGGTCTCAAAGAATGTGACCATTTCCCATTTCCATCACTGCCCCCCATTCAATCTACTGTCTGTGATTTGTATGGCTACAGCATGCTCCGTCCTTCTGTTTCCCTTAATTTTTTTCTTCCCACTGCTGGAGAAGAACTTGCTGGTGTGAGTGCAATTTCTGATCCACATTGGAAGTGGCAGGTGAATTTCGCCCAGCTGCTCCCCTTCTCTGTTCCACTTAGCAGCGACACTACTATTCCGAGTCACTCAGTCGCTGCATGGTTATAGTAAATGAATGAACATGCTCCGAGCAAGAGCTGAATGCATCTACTTTCACAAATATCATCCCCACATCATTATTCCTCTTTTGCCTCCCAAGATGTCTGGAGAAAGTTTCATCATTTCTAAAACTGCGCACTTAAAGGCTGCTCGTGTTTATCATCGCCGCGTTCGCAAACAAATTAACAAACATGTATCATTAAAGAAAATAAATTACAGTGAAGACTTAAGAGTAGCAAAACGGTTGCATGTTTTACCGTTAAAGCTCTTTGATGGATTGAGCTTAAGGCAGGTGGAGGACGAGAGAAGGTGGTAAAGAGGGATAAGAGAGGAGGACAATGGTGTGAGTATGACGGAGGAGGAGAAAGCAGATAGTAGAAGCAGGATTAGAAGCCATGGAAAAGCAGAAGTGGAAGGCCAAGAAGAATAGGCAGCAGTTAGAGACAGAGGTGGGGGAGAGGGACAGAGGGAAAGATGGACTAACAGGGAGGATGAGGAGCACAGGGTGGGAAGGAAGAATGAGATGTCTCAAGGAAGAGGAAGGGATGAGGCTAAGAGAAAAGTTCATGGTTGGTATTAAAGTGTACACTGGACTAATGTATTGCACGTTACTCATTTAATCTTATTAGACTTTTTTTTTAACATTTAATGAGGGCAAGAAAATAGATAGATGAATAAATGGATGGATGGGATTTCCTTTGTCATAAAAAGAGACAGTGTACTATACACACACAGTGTGAACACACATACATCAATTTTCCTTTTTATAATCCTCTGATTGAAGATTCTGTTTACATTTAAACAGGTGATCCGGCACATTTAATCGCAACAGTGTGACACGCAAAATAGTGATGAAAATGTCATTCATTTGTCTTTAACAACTATCAGTTCCCTGATTATGGTTATCTATCATCTCTTCAGCACAATAGCTACCATAGTGTGTTTGTCTTCAGTCTTTAAGAGTTTGCTCTTTGCAAAGCACCGGTTCAACTTTGAAGCTGCCATTTTTGGAAAATTGTTGATAACAATGTTTATTTCAACTTTCTGAATCTGCTTGGTCAATTTTGGCCTGTTTATCCTGATTGAGGTATTTATATGGAGTGCTTTTTATCCTCTTTGGGGCTTTAAACCAACTCTAATCAGAATACCAGGCTCAGTTGAATTGCCTACAATGTATATTTTACCTCACCTTATTACTGACAACCCTGTTTCAGAGAAATTACACTTATTTTTGTGGGTACCAAACACCACAAGACACGAGTCTTGTGAGAAATACCGTAAATCTTCCAATTATGGCCCGGGCGTTTATTCAAAAAATTATCCAGCCGGCCCGGCGTTTTAAAGAGACCGGCTTTTATCCCCTTCTCGGAAATGTCGCGGAAGTGAGAGGGAAAGAGGACCCAGGTGGGGTTTTTAGACTGAAGTGAAAAGATGTTTACTTACAGTGCTCCAAAACGTATTCTAACAGTTCACAAATAATGCAGTTCCCAATTGTGCTTCTCCTTTGCTCTCGCGTGTCTCCTTGTCTGTGGTAGCCCAGTGCACGAGTGGAGCACGGAGGGGTTTTTTTTCTTTTTTTTGAGCTACGGTCCAGTCACACTCCATACAAGCTGGTGGCGGTAATGCACCATTCAGTTGTTTGCCAACCGCCAATAAAATTTAAAAAGGAGAAGAAGAAGACAGCGCGGAGGGACTTCCGGGTCGAAGGTAACCTGGCTACTATTGGAGACCTGCGTCTATTTGTTGTGACATGTTTTCAAACCGGCGTTTATTCAAAACCGGCGTTTAAAAGAGACAGGCTATTAATGGAAGATATACGGTAACTGTTTTTTAAATAATTAATGCAATTATTTCATTTACTGAGAAAATGGTAATCCTGATGAGCAAACTGACAACACATGTATTATTATTATTGACACCAAGTCTTTCAACAACGTGGTGCACGACATCTCCATTGTCAACAATCTCCATTAGAGTGGGAAACTAGAAGGTAGAAGCACCGGCAACCGAATCTGGCAGAAATCTTCCTGTTGTATCTCCTGAGTCACTGCAACTCCAGTGGGCAGTTACGCTTTCAAGGAAATGCACATCACATATTAGTATAGCTTAGCTCTATATGATTCACACTTTACGATAATTCGAATCATCTTTTGTGTGTAAAACAGGCTGGTCTGAGCTCTCTTTCAACATTTTAATGCCAATGTTTTTTTGATTGGCTGCCCCTCATATGCAGAGGTATGAACAGCAGGTAGGTGAGATTTCTGTAGCTCTCAGGCAGAGCTGTGTACTTGAGATTACCATATTTGGGATAGCTGCTTTTACATCATGCATTAAGACCAAGTGTTAAAAGCAGAAAGCCAGAGCTTTTGGCCCACAGGGATTACTTGTATATACCCTGACTTACAAATTGAATTTTTTAAAACTTTAAACATGCATAATGTGAATATGAATGTATAATATACAGTGGGTGGCTGCTAATACTGTCTTTAATGTACATTATAAATCCACTTAGACTTGAGGACAATGGAAGAAAAACAAAGATAGCGGAGCAGCAGAAGAAGAAGAAACAGGGATAGATGTGGAGAAAGGTGGAAGAACAGAAAGCAGAGAAAGAAAAATATGCTGCAAAAAATATTCATCAGTATTGTTACAGTACATCTATTAAAGCTTTGTGTAAAATCACAAATACCAAAAACAGAGACTGGCTGTGGAAGCATTCACTTGTTAATACGTTAATGTACACAGAGCCAGAGCATTGTAGATCAACTTCAGTAATTTGTCCATTATGGATATACAGAATAAAGTGTCCTACCTACCAATAAGATATTTATTTTTTCGTAAGTAATTGCACCTATGTCTCAATGGACAAAGGAGAATATAATTAGCACTGGTGCTGGCATTTTTTTTAAAGCTGGAAGTCTTACGGCTAAAAATAGAAGGCCACGCAGTCATTGCAAACATGACAGCGAAAAGAGGGTGAGGAAAAATGACAGGATGACAGGATGAATTCCTTCTCACTGCATGTGGAGCTCTGGTACAGACACAATTACATCGCTCAGTCACACATAAACACACACAAACACATCTGCTAACACACACACCGACGCGCCGATTCTGGGGTGTCTAACTCGGAGGTTAAGGAACACAATGACGAGAGGTCACCTGGCAGTAATGGAGCCTTTTGTGTGTAGAAATAGTCATTTCCCTGTGTAGTCTCGGGGTATCACAGCAGTGATATGAAACCCTGTCATTTTGTTTTCCTTTCTATTGATTTCAGAAAGGAGAACGTGTGGAAAGGAGAGAGGGCGAGAGAGGCATAGGAGGAGAGCAGGAGCAGCGTGCCTGTCGCTGGTGTTTGGACTATGCCATTGTCATTCAAATGTTTTGTTGCAGGAAGGGAAATTGAGAGGAGAATGGGAGATGAGCACTAATGGGGAGCAAAGGGAGAAGTGGAATAATTGGATTTGATTACGTCTGTCTGTCAGAACAGGGCAGCACATAATATGTGACAGGAATTATTTGGACAGTGACACAATGTGCACAACTTCTAGTGAAGTTGGTCTGACGTGAAGAACTTTTGGAGTGAGAACAGTTCAGTTTGACTCTTAACCATGATTTTGAGTCCCACTAGCAGTGTGGCTCTAGGCACAGCAATGTGTATCCATCAGTTAGTCAGTCACCCTGCAACCTTCGTTCATGGAAATGTGGCTTACTGAGGTCCTTTCAGGTTCAGGCTTTCAGTGTTAGGATGGTGGTCAACTTCTTACTGAGCCACACTTGTAACTCACACATTATGTTTGGAATAAGAGTCTGATTGTGTCATAACCATTAAAGGGAACCCTGACTATTATGACAAGTTTGCACTAAAATATGTGCTGTGCTTTCTATAATATATACGTGGTATTAAAATACGCAAAATGTTTTCCTTTTAAGCACATTTTATATAAAACCAATTTACCAGGAGGCCGCCATTGTTATTTAATTCTCAATGCACTCTGGGTAGCGACATCATATGGCTGCACCCCATCAAGTTTACAGTTAGCAGTGCACTGGAAACGGCTTCTGTTCAACCTTTCCAGTTTGAACCAGAGCAAATCGAGACAGAGG
>VURO01029889.1:8287-52406 GCA_015108175.1 Pelvicachromis taeniatus | reverse complement strand
ACGTTTCCCCTCCTCCAGCAGATCTGCAACGTGCTGAACGCACCTCTGATAGGGGGTTTTCCGTCCGGAAATGTTTATTTAAACAGTGCCTAGCGGTTCACAGACCTCCGTCTCCACATTTAGCCGTTTATTCCAACGACGCGGTGACGTCGGTGACGTAGCGCCCCTACGTCACCACGTCCGTGCGTCTATGATGATGCATTCAACGCCGGTCGGAATTGCGGCACTTTGACGAGGACCCATTGGTTTGAATAGAGAAAAAAACGATCATAAAAACGTTATTATCTCGAAAAGTATCCCAGTATTAATTACCAAAAGATATAGCGGCCGTCAGCGGATATGGCACGATGTTTTAAAGGTTGAACGGTGACAATAGGACGAGAACTGTGAGGCAGGTTGCGTGACGAAGAACTGAGCAACTAGTTAGAATAAAGAAGAATAAAGAATAAAGAATTCCATGGATCTGTGGATCTCAATAGGTTGATGCTGTTTCCCAACAGCATCCACCCAAATAATAAGAGTAATATTAAAACTAACTAGCCACAGGTATTGTTGAAGCAGGGCCGCGCTATGAATTCTGGGACACAGCTTCTTCTTCTGGGTTTAATGGCAGCTGGCATCCTTGTACATGCAGTGCTGCCATCTTCTGTTTCAGTCTGTTATTACACTCTTAAATCCTACTACTTATTCTTGCGCCTTTTGGGATCTTACAAAGCTTCAAACGACACACCGACTATTAAATTAGTTGTCGAACGATTTTGATAGTCGACGTAATCGTGACTAGTCGACTAATCGTGGCAGCCCTAGCCCTCATCTGCTTTTTTTGGGGTCGTCTTGTTGTTTCCTTTGCTTCACGGATAGATTGATTTCCCTGAAGTGTAACTGACTTTGTGTTATACTTTGATGATCAAGTTTTCCCTTCATTTTTTGACCAGTGTATGAATAAGCAATAAATTACTTCCATATCCCTGTAGTTTATTACAACCTTGGTTTTGTATAGAACTGACAGAAACTTTAAATCTTTTCCCATTTCAACGTTTACCATTTAAAATGTATAAATCCTACGCATGAACCATACGTGTAAAAATATAAATAAATAAAATGTTTCTGTGTGTTTTCACAGACGAGCCGCTTAAGAAGCCCGTCCCACTCCACGATCAGACGGTCAAAGATGAGAAGGGACGATATAAGAGGTTCCACGGAGCGTTCACTGGAGGCTTTTCTGCCGGCTACTTCAACACTGTCGGCTCAAAAGAAGGTAAATCAGACACCTCCTGCAGAGTTTGTACTTCTTTTATTTAACGTGATATTTATGGACCGCTGCATGTAGACGTGTAAGGGCAGGTGGGGCGTCCCCGCATTGTAACGCTAACAGTGTTTGGTTCTGTCCAGCCCCTGATTTTGAATGTGGCTTTAGACCAGACCTGGATTTTTCATTGTGTGTGTTTTTTTTTTGTTTTTTTTTTTGTTTTTTTAGACTTTTTGGCAATTGAAATGACTGAAATCATGACTTGATTATTAGACCATTAATGTTCAGTTGACTGACAGTGAAGCCATTTTTTCAGCTCAAGCGTATTAATCATTTTGATTCCATATCTTGCCGTTTTGCATGCCTTGGCATTCCCGTGTCTTTTTAGGCTGGGCCCCGTCAGCTTTTGTGTCGTCACGGCAACAGAAAGCTGAGAAACACCATGCCAGACCAGAAGATTTCATGGACGAGGAGGTACAGCCATCCAGAGAGAGGGGGGGAGGTTTTTTTATTCATCTGCACATCTAAGACATTATCCAAATAGCATCAAGTACCCTAAAATATAAAATAAAATTTTATGTGATGTGATTTGTCAGAGAGGAGATCTGCAGCAGGAGGGTTGTTTGTCATTGGGGATGTTTGAGGTTCAGGTTTAGTGGAGCTGATGGAGATCGTTGTTGTTGTTTGTCAGGATTTCAGCGAGCACGGCATCGCTCCCAGAGAGATCACCACCAGTCAGGAGTTCTCGTCCAGTCGCAGAGACGAGGCTGGAGAGAAGGCGAGAGCTGTCAGCGCTCAGGCAGCTCTGATCCCAGGAGACACGCTACTGGAGGAGCTGATCGCACCTGCCCGGTAACTTCTGCCACGCCCACACCCCACTAACTGCGCCCCAGTGGCCTGCTTCTGCAGCACTGCCGGGTCCATCCTTCACTAATTTAAAATTGTAATTTTTTTTTTTTCATCTACTACTGAAGGCTGTAGGAAAGATACACACTTATTAAAGACACATTTATTTGATAAAAAAAAGCTTGTTAGGGATTTTTTTTTCTTACTGAGGTTGATTAATAGGATAAATCACAGGAATAAATCTGTGTTTGAAACCTGATATCTGATCTGAGCAGCCGGCGGTTTGCAGTGTGAATCTGCTCTGAGGTGTGTTTGTTTTGTCTCTCAGGTCATCCATTGGGGTGGAGCTGCTGATGAAGATGGGCTGGAAGGAAGGTCAGGGCGTCGGGCCTCGTGTGAAGAGGAAAGCTCGCAGGCAGCACATGGGTACCTACGAGTTATGAGAAATATTGTTTTTCCAATCCTTTCATCTGACAAGTGTAATTATGACAAGTACACGGGGTAAAATAATCCCGTGACACTTGACTTAGGGCATTTTCACACCTGTAGTTTGTTCACTCTGATCTGATTCACGTGATGAGTTTGGAGACTTGAAGCTTTTTCCCATCTTTGGTTTCTTTTCACACAGAACAAACTGTGTCATTAAAAACCATGTGAGGATATTCAGTCTGCTTACTGACCACGTGTGATTGGTGCAGGAGCATCAAGAATAAATACAGCAAGAAGGTGCCATTCAGATTTAATGTATAGTGTCAAAACTCTGCACATCTATGGAGCTCTGTTACATTAGAGAATGGAAAGCATACCTGACTACGGGAAGGCGTCGAAGTCAAACGTTGGTCCACACCGCCGTGTTCACATCTGCACACACCAAAGGAGGGAAACGGCAAAGATCCATTTAAACCAGCTAAACAGGTGTGACGCAGGTTTAAGGTGTGACGCGTCTGTTTGGCCGATTGTTACATGTACATGATGGAACTGCAGGTTTACCTCAGAGCAGCGTTTTCATTGATGCAGGCCTGAGGCTGCTGATGAGGAGGTGGAGTTAGTTTTGGTGTATTGGATCATTTAAAAAATGAAATACTAAATCTGTCCTCCCAGCGTCTCGAGTGAAGATTCTCAGCAGCTTTGATATTTAATAATTTCAAGTTTGATGCCATTCTGTTTTTCCTACATCATCTTGTGTTGTGTTTCATTTCAGCATGAATCCTGTACCTGCCTGATGTTGGTTATAATGTATAAATACTGACACTTTGTCCTCCTGACAGAGGGTGGAGGTAAAGTTTACGGCCGCACGCTGCCCCATGCTGGTTCCGAGGAATCGGAGGTGAGTGTGGCTGCTTGGAGAGACTATTTTAACACAACCTGATGGAGGACAATCTAAACTGAATCTTAAATTCACAATGCAGGCTGCATATTTTTACCTGAACGTGCATGAAATCACTCTCTGCTCATCAGGACGACGACGATGACGAGTTTGCTCCAGAGAACGTGACCTTTGCCCCAAAGGATGTAATTCCGGTGGACTTCAGCCCTAGGCTGGGAGTTCAGGGTTTGGGGTACCGCGGTCTGGACCCAAGCCTGGCGTTGCTGGGTCACGGCACGGCTGAACACGTCGATCTGTTTAAACCTCAGTCTGAGACGAGGAATCGCCTGTTTGGAGACACAAAGAGCAGCTCGAGGAGAGGAGGAGTGGTCGGACAGGTGAGCCCACAAAACCCAGAAGTGCTTTGGGGATTTTTTGGTTGTCCTTTTTAAATACAAAGTGTTTGGCTTCTGACCTTTGACCTGCAGGCCTTTGGTGTGGGTGCGTTAGAGGATGATGATGAAGACGTGTACCACAGAGACTCCATGTCCAGATACGACAAAATCCTGGGAGAAGAGGAGCCGGGCGATGGCCTGTACGGCTGGACGGCTCCGCAGCAGTACACTAAGAAGAAAGGTAATACTTCCTGGAAAAACCTGGAGAGTCCTGAAAAGTTTGTGGGTCTCAGCCTTTACTTAAACGAGTCATTAAGCTGAGCAGAGAAATCATTTTTAATACCCTCTCCACCAGAGAGAGGCGTGTTTTTCAGTGTTTTAATTATTAAAGAATAATGCCCGGGGTTTTTTTCCACTAATATTTATTGTGCTTTTATTTGTAGTATATTTCTATCAATAATCTGGATTAATCTTTGTTTTTTCATGAAAACTGAAATTAAAGTCATTGAACATTTGAATTTTCTTTTTGTTTCCAGACAGAAGTAAAGATGCTTCATACATCGGCAAAATCCTGGAAGGATTCACGCTGGCACAGAAACCACTCGAGGAAAAAACAGTGAGGAGCTTCAAGATATCTGATCATATGACGCCATCTGTACGTGGACACAGCACTCATGTCTCTGTATCTCTCTGTAGATCTTCCCGCCTCCCTCTCTCCCCCGTGATTATCGTCCAATCCATCATTTCCGTCCTTCAATCGATGTTTCGCATCTTTCTGGGGTCAGCCCCGCGTTGGCCGAAGCGCTCCGGGTGTCCAAAGGCCACATGGTCAAAGAGGAGCCTCAGCAAGCAGGACGCCACCAGCTGGACTCCGGCCACAGGAGGGCGTTGCTGGGTGAGGACACCCTACAAGGTAAGAGATGGCTGAAAAATGACGCAATCACAGAAGTGCCAAAAGCAGCAAAATGAGGAAAATTAAAAAGGGTTGAAATTAATCTACATCTCCCAAGAATGTGTTAGCAGCATGGTAAAGATTATTAAACATGTCTGGTGGCAAGTGCGTTAATGCTGCTGATGATGGTTTACCAACTTCATGCTGCTCATCTCGATCAGGTCCCAGTTCAGTCATGGAGCTGCTGAGGCCCGAGGACAGGCAGCGCCTGCTCAGCTTCCGCAACTCCGCTCACCCGCCCTCTGCCAAAACTTCCACCCCCGACTCCAGTCATGCCTTGCAGACATCTGGGAAGTCGGCACAAGCGCTGCCTGCTTCCTCCGGCCTCCAGCAGGAGGCTCTGGCAGCGTGGAGAGGCATCCAAACATCATCACAGACCTTCAAACCATTTGAGAAAAACCCCAGCAAGCAGGCACGCTACGAACTCTACCTGAGCCGTCTCAAGCAGGGAGACAACGGTACGAGGCTCCGTCCTGCAGGTCCCATCATGCACTGCAGGATCTTTTACTGAAAATTCATGATTCATGTGTAGCAGACTGAGTTTAAGTTAGAAGCCCCTCTGTTGATATAGTTTTACAGAAAAGCTCTTCTCCCACATTAGAGACCACCTGTTTATTAAAATGTAAAAATCTTCTGTGTGTCCCTCAGACGCTCTGGACCAGAGTCTGGACCCAGGAATGACAGAGTGGGAGCGTAGCCGCGAGAGGGAGGAGTTTGTCCGAGCTTCTATCTTGTACCGGCCCACCTCCTCCTCGCTGTCCAACCGCTTCACCAGAGCCAAAGACCAGGAGGATGATGACAGCGTGGAGGTCAGCCAGGACCAAGAGGTAGGACGCCGCTCAATGCTGCAACGCCGTATAAACCACACCCCCACACACTGTAGGTGATCTCAGGAGTCATTGATGGTTTTGGTTGGTTGTCAGGGAGACCTGGATGACAAACAGGCCGCAGTAAAGATGAAGATGTTTGGAAAACTGACCAGAGAAACATTCGAGTGGTATCCTGACAAACTGCTCTGCAAAAGATTCAACGTGCCCGACCCCTACCCTGGGTACAGCACACACATCGGACTGAACGTTGAGGTTAAATCCAAACTCTGCCGTGTTTCACCTGGAACTAAAGTCTCACTGTGATTGGTCCTGCAGGTCTGGTATGGTGGGTCTGCCCAAAGTGAAGAGAGATAAGTTTTCAGTCTTCAATTTCCTGACTGTGACTGAGAGCAGAGAGGCTGCAGGTAACTTTCTTCACAGACAGGAGGCGCGACAGAGTTTTAACAGGCTTTCCCACAGCAGTAGAATATTCTGTAGGAGAACTTGAACCCCTTTTTCTTATTTCTACGTATATAACGTAAAAGCTTTTTTTAAATCCACGTTGTCTTTACTGCCACCTACAGCACACACCTGACATTTGCTCTTTTACAGCGCTCGGTATCATTTTAAGCATAAAAGATGTTCTCAGGTGTCCTGAGAGGGAAGCCGGGGGGACTTTTCAATGCAGACTCAGATCAGATCTGCTTGGCTTGTTTCTGTCGGCCACACGAGCAGCTGTCAGTGCACAAAGCAGTTAAACAGTGTGACTGTTATGTGCGAATTTATTTAAAAGTTTTAAGCCTTAAATCTGCTGTTGCTCAGACTGACGTTTGTTAACCAATCAGGATTTATTTAGGATAAAAAATAAAGACAGAAAAACTGATTACTTTTATTAAATTGGTACTTTATGTTTCCGTTTAGTTTTTTCTCCTTGAATTTAAGTTTCTTTGTAGTCTTAACACCAAATGTTATGTTTTCTTAGTTTCTGTTTAACACCACAGCTTTGTTTATGCTCTCGGCTAATGCTCGTAATTTCTCCTCAGCACCTCCAAAGCCTCCAGAGCCCGGGAAGAAGTCGAGGTGGGATGTCTCTGAGCAGAAGGAGGCGAAGAAGAAGGAGGACCCGCTGGGTGAGCTTCTCAGTGCTGCACGGAACCAGACCGAGACCAAAGTGGAGCAGACCCCCACGCCTGCTTTACCTGCCTCAATTAGCAGCGCCGATCAGGCTCCAGGAGGCGAACCTCAGGTAGTGAAAGAACAAAGTGTCTAAACCCAGCAGGTTAGGAAGTCCTCAAATCTAAAGACTTTATCCTTTCCTCTTCATACAGATAAAGTCATCAGATCAGCAGAGCTCAGAGCAGAAGAAAGAAGGTGATGAAGAAGAGGAGGAGGAAGAGGAGACCAGGCCTCCCATGGATCTGTTTAAGGCCATCTTTGCCAGCTCCTCTGATGAGAAGTCCTCCTCGTCATCAGAGCAGGAGAGCAACGATGAGGAGGAAGAAAAGGAGACAAAGGAGGATGAAGGAAAAGTGGACTCAGAGCCACTGAACCTCTTCAGCATCCCCTCAACCTCCACCACCATCTCTTCCTCAGCCACCACCACCTCCTCAGCCACCACCACCACCTCCTTCTCAGCCACCACCACCTCCTCACCCACCCCCTCCTCCAGTCAGCAAGCAGGTACTCTGAGTTTGCTGAATCACCTTATTTTTGTTCTATTCTCACTTCCCTGTCGAGCGTAACTCTGTTAACTCTTTTCAGCAGGAGTTTCCTCTCGGGCCTCCACACAGGAAGAGGCGGAGTTTGGGCCAAAGCTGCCGCCTCCCTCGGGTGCTCTGAGTGAGTGTCACCTACCAGATCAACAACAGACAACACACGTTTATTCACCATGACCCAGTCACATGGTTTCCCTTGGCTAGACATTGTGTTTATAGATACAGTCATCAGCTGCTCAGCTGTTCTTAGGCTGAATGGAGGACAGTTACATTTGCGTGAATCGATCCACATTCAGTGTGTACAACTAGAGTGTGTGTTCATAGACGCTTTCACTGGTCCTTTTCTGCTTTTATCGGTCGACTAAAACCAAAGAAAAGAACCAGACTTCATCAAGCGCATCCTGCTTTGTAAAAAAGCACTGGTGGAGGTTTAATAACTTCGGCCTGTTGTTTCCGTGTTTAGTCAGAGGAGGCGCCACCTCCATCTGCCCTTCAAGCAAGGACAAAACGGGCAAGAAGAGCAAAGAGAAGAAACACAAGAAAAAGAAGCATTACAAACACAAGAAGGAGAAGAAGGTAGAAAATGAAGATAAATTATTAAATATAAAATAAAATGACTCCTTCCTCACGCGGAAGCTGTGACTTCTATTTTCTTTACAGAAGAAGAAAAACAAGAAGCACAAGCACAAAGAACCAGCCGAAGAAGAGCGAGGAGGAGGAGGAGAGCAGGACGGTGAAGACGGAAAGGTGTCAACAGACCAGTTGCTTAAAAGGTCAGAGGTCACCTGTCAGAGCATCGAAAGATGACCCTGATGAAATGGGAGACGATCCAGTTTATTATGAAGTGCTGGTGGAAGTCGGAAGCTGTGTGTGCAAACACTCAGCTGACAGCTTCAAGCTGTTATTATTAACAATATTCAGGTTTTTTCTCCTTTTTTTTTTTTTTATGTTTCACAACAAAAGGTTTTAAATCCATCGTTCACTGGCAGAAACTCACTGCATTCAATAAAGAACATAATTGATCTTTATTATATCAGAAATGTTACTGAACAAACATCTGCGATGCCCCATCGCTCTGAAACTTCTCTGCTCTTGTGTTTCTGATCTGATTGTTTTTATTTATTAGAGTTCTCGTAGAGGGATGATAATCTGCTCTCTGGAGTCTCTTGTTTTGAAGTTTAGTAAACGGATGCTTTTATTTTGTAAAACTGAATTTAGTGCTGTATGTGAAGAACTGTCTTCTTCACATGTCTCACCCTCGTGTGTGTTTTTGTGTCTTCTCTTCCAGACTAAAGGGCATCCGCTCCCATCAGATGTGGTAAATCGGTTGGAGGTCTGTCCTCTGTGAGGACCGTCAGTCAGCTGATTGCATTTCACCTGACGGATTACCTGCTGTGTAGTTTTAGCTAATAAAAGCTTTGTAACCAAGTGTTCTGTATATAATGACCTGCTGGGAAACCTTCGATCACACAGTTAATTTTTTGAGGAAAAAACTGACGTTTTAAAGCGATTTAAAGTGAAGAACTCTCACCTAAAGGAGGTAAACGTGTCATTCTCAAAGTCAGCAATCAAAAGAAACAAAAGAATACAGCAAGATGAAACCTTAGGTTACACTCAGGACCAAGAAGGCCGGATTAGACTGTCAGAAAAGACACGTGTAACCACAATTACAATGGAGACCAAAAGAAACAGCTGATTTGGGTTGCTATGGTAACATTGCTGGGGCCCAGGATAAATTGCTTAATTACCAGTTACACTGTAAGAGGTTTATTGATATTGACACAAAGAAATGTGATCTACATATTCTGATCATTTCAGAGGCTTCTGAGTCTGATGTCATTTAAGGTTGACATTGATATATTTCAAATTGAATCCAAGATTACAGATTTGTAAGAAAGAAATGTGCTACAGGTCCCAGATGAAAGTATGCGTCACAATTAGATCTCAGCTGTTTCCTGCCATCTCGGATCTTGGTGACATCAGACTGAAGCAGTTATACTTGATTTAATCATCAGAAAGACCCTTTGAGATAAATATCCTTATTTCCACGAGAGACCTGGAGCAACAAGCAGCACAAACAAGCTTATTGTTAGCTTGTTCACAATTTGTTAAACTTTGGAATTAACTATCTGTTGTGCTAATGTCACTTTGGACTGCGAGCTACACAGACAGGTAAACAATGGAGAAAAACGGTAATAAAAGAGTTTTATTATTATAGTAATTTTATTGATCAATAACAAATAACATCAGATTACAATCTGATAAGAGTACACATTTAAAATTATACTGTACATATATATATATATAGTTAAAAAACAAACGGAGTGTTTCCCATCTTAGCTTATACACCCAAGGCTGTGTAGCATTCTTTATATACATCACTCTGCCTTTAATTATTAGTTATTATTTAGCTCTGTCTCTCTCTCACTGTCATAATCCAAGTGAGCGTCCTGTGTTTTCCTGTATCCACCTTGTGGGTGGAGCTCTTGTGTCACACCTGTTCTGCTCGGGTGGGGGTGGGTCGGCGCTTCCACATAGCGACTCTCTAAACACTCTTCAGTATAAATTTGCAAACTCTCCAGATCTTCATCACTGACCTTTGTGGAAATATAGCTAAAATGTATTTTTATTATCTTGAAAGCTGTCTAGAAATAAACTGGATGAGAGGCATCAGCTGTTAAACAGAATTGAGGAATGATTTGTTAGTAGGCAGCTGTAATCTGGATGAATCCTGCACTTTACCTGAGTCTCAGTTCATCGCGAACACACACAGTTCACATGCACATGACAAACCTCCTGACTCTCTTCAACCCTTATTTATCTCAGTTACCTTGTTGTTTCACCGAGAGACAAACGCATCACCCCTGCTCTTACTTTGAAACTTACTTCTATGAATGGAAGTACCGTTTGAAATGTTTTACATAAAATTTGGTGGATGATCAAGAAATCATGTAATATCTGACTTAATCCTCAAAGGGAGGTTGCAGTTCATTTTTCTCACTTTTGTCACTTTCTATTGGTACCAGTTAGTATTTACTGAATATCTGGCAATAATCGTTTTGGCTCATTCACCGGGTCTCAGACGGTCGGTTCTCTCATCTGAAACTAAACTGCTGTTTATCATAATCATGGGCACTGCGCTGAGATCAGACTGACTGAACTCCGATAATCACCTTGTGTTATTTCACAACCATAATTACATTTACTCAAACTGAAACACGCAGTGTTAATCATTACTATACTTATCATTAACTCTCTGAGTACGTGTGTATTTTGCTTGTTCCCGTTTCGATCAAAAATCTTTTGTTACACAATTTTCTTATCTCCCACCGCTCCTGAAGGCACCAAAGTTCGCTTGTGGGACTGTTGCCACGGTAACTGCTACAGATCGAAAATAGCTAATTGTGTCTTTTGGCTAAACGGTAAATTTTATGTTTTTTTAACGAAAAATGGCGTCAAGGAACATCAACCCTTTGTCGGTGGGGGAGCCCTCCGACGGCGCAGAAGAAGAGAGGGAGGAAAAGGAGAGAGGAGCAGGAGGAGAGTGGAGCTGGGAGTCTCGGGTAAACCGAAACCGTTAGCTCAGTGGCTAACGTTAGCGTGATGCGTTCACAGGCATGTGAGGTTTGTGCAAAGTTAGTATTAGAATCCTGCATCCTGTCTCTTGGTTTGAAGAATTTTAAAAGAATAAAGTTAGTTTAGAGCGTCTGATCCAAATCATTCTAGAAGGAGGTCTGACTCAGACAGCACACATATTTATTCTGTAACTTCCTGTAATTCTGTAATAGTTATTACAAAGTTGAGGTAATAGTAAAGCACTACTAGTATTCAGTGAATCTAAGTACAGGACAATATTGAAGTTGCTGCTTTTATCTTTGATGTAATGACGTTTTTATTGAGCTTAAGACTTCATTTAAAAAAGAATAAGAACTAAGAAAAACACTGTGAACAGCTTCAAGGGGCCACTGGATCCACCAAAGCAAGAACAGGGTTTTCTAGCGTTCATTTATTAAACACTTCAAGACAAAAGTAGGATCCACCAGAGCGAGTGTCATAATAAAGGGTTTGTAAATGTTTTTTTAAAAATCTGTGCTGTCACTGTGGAGTATTATGTGCAGACTAATGTTGTAAGATGAGCCTGACATAAAGTGGTGACAAGGGTCTGAAAACGCCAGATGATCTGTATTTGTAAAAGTGGCACTGGTGGGCAGAAACTTCTGCATGTGCATGGCAAAGCCAGATAAAATGGCACTAGCCTGCCTTTATTTCATGTTTGACATTGATGCCTCTAAGCTGGTTAGGAAGGTTTCAGAAGCCCTAAAAATCATCTGGGGACATAAGAAAGACCTTCACCAGACAGTCAGACCCAGAAACCCCAACCTAAATGGCTTTGCACACTTCAGACACCATGTTCGACCCTGTGCTGACGCCTAACTTGATGCTATAGCTTGCTGCAGGTGATAGGGGAGCCATGGATCATCTAGTGAGTCACAGGGGAGGGCCAAACATGCAAAATGGGTGTGAACCACTCCACCCTCATTTTAAAGTAGGGAAATGCACCTCATCAATTTTTATCTGCAGCACCAAATTTTACTGCTATTTCTCTGTCTGGGTCTCGTTTACAGTAAGATCCCACTTTCTCCTTATCCTGTTCTTTCAGCTATTGCAAACCAAGCATTCATTTAAAACCAAAGCTTAGAACTTGATAACTTGATCTCCTTTAGGCCAAAATATAATGCTCTCCGAAGCGGTTACATAATTATACTATGCATAGATGTACTTTTTATAGTCAGTCTTCTGTCTCTCACCTCAATGGTCCTCTACTAGTTCTCTGTGTAACACACAGCACTGTATCTGCAGGTCCCAGTGAAGGTGTTGCAGGCTCACGGCGATGCTGTGACCACAGCTCGACTCTGCTGCGACGATCGCTGCGTCCTGAGCTGCTCCTCAGACTGCACCGCTGTCCTCTGGGTAAGCTGCTGTCATGTTTGGCAGTTTTTATGAGTTTATGTGCTTGTTTTGATTTTAGGGTTGGTCTTGGCTCGTGTTTCTAATGTCAATTCAATTCAGATTTATTTATACAGCACCAAATCACAACAACAGTCGCCTCAAGGCGTTGTATGTTGTAAAGTAGACCCTACAATAATACATACAGAGAAAAGCCCAACAATCACAAACAATGAGCAAGCACTTTGGCGACAGTGGGAAGGAAAAACTCCCTTTTAACAGGAAGAAACCTCTGGCAGAATCAGGCTCAGGGAGGGGCGGCCATCTGCAGAGACTGGGAGATACTCCTGTTCCACCACATCCCAAAAGTTCTCTGGAGGCCATCTGAGTGCAGTTAACTCATGTTCAAGAAACCAGTCTGAGACGATTTGAGCTTTATGACATGAAAATGCTCTGGCTTGAAGGAGCCATCAAAGGATAGTACACCGTGGTCATAAAGGCATAGTGTGGTCAGTGTGGTCTTCTGCAAACCTTGATTTGAACTTTAGCAAGTCATCTTGACTGCGTCTACATACTGAAATGCGCAAGCTGTTGCCATGTGTTTGGCTGATTGGTTTTGATATTACGCTAACAAGCAGTTGAACAGGTGTACCTACCACAGTAGTCTTTAAGTGTTCAAAGTCAAAAATACTTCCTCAAAGGATACAGCTGTGCCATGTTGATTTTAGTCCTCTGGTAAGCCTCCTCTCTCCTCTGTCCTCCAGACTGGTAGACTTAAGACATCCTTCAACATGACAGACTGAGGCTGATTTAAGGCACACGGGCAGGAGACATCAGAAAAGCCTCGTGTTTGTTTCCTTCCTTTGTGTTTTTTGTGTCCACGTCAGTCTGTAGAAACTCCAAATCTGTGACTGAACATCCTCTCTGCAGATCAGTTTTCTGAATAATTCATTCAACAGAAATTTTAGGAATCATCAGAAGGTTGTTCCGTATTCACTGACTCCTGAAGTGCTTCCTGGTTGACCTTTGACCTGTGTAGGATGTGGAGAGCTGTCGGCCTCTGAGGACGTTTGATGGAGTTCACAGTAAAGCCATCACTGAGTGTTCTCTGATCCCAAACAGCAACAGGTGGGTTCCACGTTAGTTTTAAATTCAGCGAGATTATTATCAGCAGATTAATCATCTTTTCCAAACATTGTGTCCTTGAAGCCAAAAGCAGACACGAACGTCTGCCGACATTTACAGAAGTAGCGTTTGAAGTTGGCCGTAGTAGACTTGTAGAAGTTGACTTTCTGAAATTTGCAAAACAAAAAGTAGCCATTTTTTTTCACTGTGAGCAAAAATTCCCTGATGATAAAGTCATTAAAATAAAAACCCAATCAACTATGGACCTGCAGGGACAGCCCACCACCAAGCACAGCATCAGGAAACGTTTGTTGTTAAGAAAAGTTTTTCTTCCTTTCTTTGAGGAAAACATGTTTGTAAGTTAATCGATGAATTATTCATCGTCCATGGATCCGTAAGGCTTCACGTAATCTCTCACGCTGATGACATAAACATAAAAAACAATATGCAGACACTTCTGTTCCATGTAGTAACCTCAGTACACAACGTAATTATGTAGTACGTGAGTTTTGTTGTCTGCAGTCAAACACACGTGAGTTGTGAACTTGCTGGTTCTAGTTTGCCTCCGTTTTGGTTCCTGTTGAGAACATTTCTGTTAACAAACCCAAAGAAAGACCAGGAGAGACGCAGCGCACAGACGGTGCCTGAACGGTTTCATTGGTGTGAATGAAATGTTTGCTCTGTGTGCGTCAGGATGGTCACAGTGTCATGGGATAAGAAGATGGTGGCCTGGGACCTCGAGACCGGGCTCACTCTGGTAACGTCTGCCGTTATTCTTCTGGGGTTTCAAACCAGCAACCTTCCTGTGATTCACAGCACACATTTCTCTGCGCGGGCTTCAGAGCTGTTACTCTTTCACACGTGTGAACTAAATTTGGTGTTTTGGCTTTTCTGAGTTTGACTCATTTTGAATAGTAATACTTATTTTTATGATCTTTGTCGCAGTGGAAATCGAGGCAGCCCGGCCTGCTGGCCTCCTGCAGCTCCTCGTTTGATGGACGGCTGGTCGTTTGCGCCGCAAATCCTCAGAATGGCGTTTCCATCTGCGACGCCGCCAGTGGGCAGACGCTGCACCACGTCAGCGGTAGGACAGGTCGCACTCTGCCCGGTCAGCAATAATACTCCTGTGAGTGTCAAGCGAGGGTGTGTTTGTTTTGCCCATCAGATCTTCATCGCTCCTTCATCACGCGGTGTCGGTTCGACCCTCAGAGCCAGCGAGTGGCTACAGTCTCTGCAGACCGCAGCATCAAACTGTGGGACCTGCGGGCCCAGAAAACCACCGTGTCCATCGACAGGTGAACAATGTCAGTAACCTGTAGTGCTCTGAGCACCTCTACAGCTCCTCTTACCACTGTGTGGCTTTGTCTTCAGTGTGAGACGGTAAAACTGTTTTTCATTCTGGGGCCGAAACACTCTGATGTCTCAGTGATTTCTCAGATTCACAAAAGTTTGACAATTTACAGACTGCCAGAGGAGCCCACTGTGAACTTGTTCTTGTTTACTTTCTCACTATTAGTAACCATGGCAACGTCGTCTCAGCTTGCTGCTTCACCAGCAACGGGCACTTCCTGTGCTCAGCATCGTGGGACAAGATGCTGAAGCTGTGGGACCTGCAGGCGGAGGGGTTTCGATCTCACGGCGGGACGCTGCTGCATGGAGGCCACCAAGGCAGCGTGAGTGCCTGCTGCTTCGCCGCTGCTGACGGTGAGACCTCTGAGCAAGGCACATTCTTGTTCAGGTGTCCTCTTCCTGTCTGCAGCTTCAGCTGACGTCCTCAGATTCTCCAGTAACATTTGGATGTTTTCAGATTTAAAATGCGTGTGTGCTAAACTATGAGCAAGAGGCAGAGTTTGATTTGATGAGCACGTCCTAGATCCACGATTAAAAGAACTAGAGAGTTCTTTTAGTATGTATTTTGTTTTAATGTTTGGCATGATTGTAGCGAAAAGACTTACTCTTAGAGCCTGGAAATCACCATCTCCTCCATTGTTTAGGGTTTGGTTAAGTGAGATGATTGCATGTTTGTACATTGAAGAGGTTCGTTATCATCTGGCTGACACTCATTTTAAGTTTGTCGAACCCTAAGGCCCTTTTCTCAATCATCTTAACGGGGATTTAACATAAACTTTGACCCATCTGACTGCACTTTGTGTTTATGTGAAACTGCACTTCTGCCGGACCCTGATTCCTCCCCACATCTTCTGGACTTGGTGAACTCTCTGTTGTCCTGTCTAATCACACACAGAAGATCATCTTCTATGGACACTAGTATTTTTCTTGAACTTTTGATTTGGACTGGCTAACCGCTGTATTTTTTCTTTTCTGTCATATTTTCCTGTTCGGGTTTTTTTCTTTTGTTTTTGTTTGTTTGTTTTTGAATCTTATGTCCTTTGTCTGGTGTGATTTTATGTAATTTTGAACTTAAAATCTTAGAAATAATAATTAAAAAATATTTTTTTTTTAACCATTTCATTATTTATGCATTAATACGTTATTTAATTTTTACGAATGAAAATATACAAAGCTCATCTTCTCATGTGCTGTAAGTATTTTTTTTCTGCCTTCATTAAGAAGCACACCTCTAAAGGATCAGAGGTCAGCTGGTTTAGACAGCTCAAGATTTTTAAGAAATTTGACCTTAGAGTCCATCATGCTGTTTATTATGATTGGAAAACAAGAGCTGCACACAGACGAGCTGATGCGTTGACTTGCAGATGCTTGAGTGTTTGCCTAATAAAATCACTTCCTGTTATGTTTCCTCAGCGAACCTGCTGGTGTCCGCCTCCTATGACAGGACTGTTGCTCTCTGGGATTTGTCGTCTCTCTGTCAGACTCTCGTGCTGAAGGTGATTAAACTCAGCTGTGTGAGGATATCCTGATGTTTCTGGTTGTGTTCATTTAGAGCCTCAGCACCTGATTTTGCTTTTTTTGCTCCCCCCCTCAGGGCCACAGTGATTGGGTGACAGATGTGTCAGTGAGTACTGACAGGAAGTTGGTGGTTTCTTCCTCCAAGGTTCACATTCCCTCACAGGGAATTCACTCACAGTCCAGGCTCGAGCTTTTTTTTCTTTCTTTTTTTGTCCTGTCTTTCTCCCCCTTTTGCCTCCCTGTGCTCACCCTCTCTGAGCCAGAGGTTTCTTCCTGTTAAAATTGAGTTTTTCCTTCATTTTCTTCCCTACATTTAGACACCAGGATTATCTTTAAGCTGTGATTGCTACTGTGTCAGTAATTATATAACAATTCTATAACATTTGAACCCTCGTGACTGTAGCTCATGGCTGTGAAATTCAGTGCAATTCAATGTTATTTATAGAGCACCACAACAACAGTCACCTCAAGGTGCTTCATATTGTCCTGCAGTCATACATAGAGATGGCGTAAACCGAGAAACATGTTGTGTATATAAGTTTGGACGCAGTCTGAAGAAAAGTTTACATCCTTTAAGGGCCTGGACTGTCAGGATCAGAGGATGCTCTCCGCTCAGTTTGTTGCTTAAGATAAGCTATGATAAACCTTTATTAGTCCCACATGTGGGAAATTTTTGGTCATGGCAGAAAGTACAAGTTTAAGAGCAGTAAAAGTTAAGAAAAACATAATAGAATAGAATAAGATGAAATAGAATAACATACAACAATTGCACTTTTCCACATCAGGACGACTGTTACAATTGTGTATGCAATGTGTGTGTGTGTCTGTCTGCACGTGTGTGGTCATTTCCTGTTCAGCTTTCTTTTGACTTAAGATGAAAGTGTTTTTGGGGCACGCATCATTTTTACATATTTAGTGTTTGATGGTTGAACATGAAACAGCAACGTTTTCCACTGTCTGTCTCTGCAGGACGGGACTGTTCGACTGTGGGACATAGAGAACATGGACGAAATCCCAGAGGTCATGAAGAAGAGGAACGCTGAGGGAGCGGGAATTCACATCCTCAAGGTCCGAGTCGTTCACGGATCCTGTATTCATTTCATGTAACTGATTTAAATGTTTTAGACTCCCCGCAGCAGGCTGGTGGTCTGTGATGATGACTGTGTGTGTGTGTGTTTGTAGTGTGAAGAGTGCGGAAAGCCGTTCCCAGTGTCCAGACTGCTGACCTCAGAGCTGCTCACTCAGTGCGTCTTCTGTCGCCTCAAATCGCCACCCAGATACCGACCACAACCGCCATCGCTTACGTGACTTCCTGTCCATGAGGTCAGAGGTCATGCGCAGCTGCT
Source organism: Pelvicachromis taeniatus (assembly GCA_015108175.1). NCBI lineage: Eukaryota > Metazoa > Chordata > Actinopteri > Cichliformes > Cichlidae > Pelvicachromis > Pelvicachromis taeniatus. The sequence continues at coordinate 34,848 of VURO01029889.1, read as the reverse complement.
GGGAGGAAATGTTGTGCTAAGTTTTGCACGGCCTATTTTTTTTTAAACTAAGAATCGAGTCTGATATTAAAATGATTTCTAGTTTTAAACTGCAATCCTGGTTCTGATAATGCTGCTATATAAATAAATGTGATGCTTATGCGTAAGTTCAGTGAGGAGGATCTGGAGTCACACATCTGTCTGCTTCCCAGGTGTTTGGTGGCTCATATAAGCTTTACATTACTTCCACTTTCCCACGCTATCCAATCTAAGGTGTTTCTGTGTGGACTTCACATGTTTTGCTGTGTCTGTGGGTTTCTCCCAGTCTGATGACGTGTGTGATGATTCGAGGCTGCCCGTCTGTGTTAACCCTGTGACAGATGAAGAGAGATCATGAGAAGGAAGTGAATATGATTCATTGATGTACAGAATTCAGTTTGAGATATTTGGCAATTAGACTCCGATGGCATTGAATCCCAGAGGGGATAAGGATTAGTGCAGGGACCCCAGAGTGTAGACGCTGGTGATGGAGGCTTGAATGGAGGAGGTGGGTTGCATAAAGGCGTCTGCAAGGGATGATGACAGATGTGCACTGAGATGTCATTGACGTAATGCTTTCCTTAGCCGCTTACCCTAACCTTAACCATCAAAAATGAATGGCTGATCCTTACCCTAAACCTAACCATAACCTAATTGTAACCCTGACACTAAAAGCACATTTTGAGTCTCCAAAATGCCTTCAAATTCGTGGGGACCAGGGTTTTGGTCCCCGCGAGTATAGTAAACTTCCAATTTTTGGTCCCCACGAACACCCATCCACACACACGCAGGTACGCACACAGAGTTATGTGAACAGTGACCTTCGTATTGCAGATGTCTGTTTTTAATCTTCCTGGATGAGGGTGAGAAAAGGACACGACTGACTCAGATTTAATGCACAAACATACTTTATAACATTTGAAACTATTCACACAGTCTTTGTTTTTCTGCAGACGTCTGCAGTGAGGCAGAGAGCTGATGCAAGTTTTAACCACATAATTTGTTTCTGAGTGCAACTCCTCTGCTGTGTTACAAAGCACCAAAGGTGAGGTCACATCACTGACTTGATGTGCCACAAAAATGTGATTTTAGTCGAGTCGTGCGTTTCATACCCCGCGTTCGATGAGTCTGTTTTCTTTGCACTTTTTTCCATGAAAAAACTTTTCCACCTCCGACAAGCACAAAAACTTTACACTTTTTCTTCACATTTTTTTGATGTGCAAACTGAAAGTTTGGCTGCTGTCACAAAGTTGTAGACATGATGTTAAACATCACTGTGTTTTTTTCACGTGTGCTAATAAATCATAACTGTAACGCTTCACGATCTCTCCTGGACTGTGTGGATTTCGTTCATGCGCTACACAGAATGTGTCCGGTAGATTTCATGCTGAGATCTCGCTCTGGAGCGAAGTGTTGGACGGACTGATGTCGCCTCCCGCAGAGCAGCTGTTGGTCTGAGATCTTCCATCATGTGATTACAGAAGTAGTTTTAAATATGGCGATCCCATCACAGTTCATCGCCGTCCGTCAGCGCTGCGTCAGAAGGTGCTCTGCAGCAGACAGTGGCAACCACAGCCGGCCGGACACTCGTCCTGCCGCCGAAACCAATCCATCATGTGACTAGTGTGTCCTCCGTGGCCGCAGCTCAGGCAGAAGTTGGAGGAGCCGCGGACGGCGACGTGACAGATGGCGCACTGGAAGGTGAGGCGCTTGCAGACAGCGCACTGTGTCCCACGAGCCTGACTGCGGCAGTGACAACAGTACACGCCAAACTCTGCAGAGAGACGACAGAAGAAGAGCGTCAGCAACACCTGTGGACACGGACCATCTTCCCCAGGTCACGACAAACCTGTGCGAGGTTTGTTTAGGTCACGTGTTCCCAGACTGAAAGACTTCTTATCAAGTCTCACAGCTCTGAATACTTAGCTGTGCTACCTTCACTCTCTATTGTGTGTTTACTCTCTTCATGTTCTTCTAATATTAAAGTTTTCCTTTACAGAAAGAAACACTTTTCTGATTGGTCAGACGCTGCAAACTCCGCCTCTTTTTTGTGAACGTGCATGTACTTAGATAGACCCTGGCTTATTTGTCATGTGACTCCTTAGCTTGAATGATGATGTTAGGCTAACTGAAGCTGGATAAGCTAAGTGAGGTGCAGGTGAGGTCGGTGCAGTGTAAGTGAGACGGGGAGGATGCAGTTTTTTCTTCCCAGAAAACGCACCGATGCCTTTGTGAGGTTCGGGTGGGCAGGAAGCAAACTTGAGCACTTCAGCTCTCTTGTCTCGCAGACCCCAGCGGTACAAGATTTCACCGTAACACTTCTTAAAGTCGTCAAACTGCAACGTATTGGCCGGGTCCAGCAGCCTGCACGGAGAGAGGAAGTGACATCAGACTGACAGCTGGGCACGGATATGTTCAGACGCAGCTGGAGGCGGAGCTACATCACCTCTTGTTCATCTCATGCTGCTCTCGCTCGCGTTCCCGCGGGTCAGTGTAGCCCTGGTTGACGTAGCGGTAGTCGTCAGGAGAAGATTCGCCCCACGGGTTGGCGTGCTCAGAGTCTCGACCTGGAAGTTAAACAAAAAAGGAGACGGTGTGGGCGGAGATTGATCCAAACATTCCCAGAGGCGGCATGTGTGAGGAGCTGAAGAGGCTCACCTGGGTTCCAGGTGGTCATGGTGATGGAGTCAGAGGTGCTGGAGCAGGAGCCCGAGGTGACGGAGCTGGACGTGTAGCTGGGCTGAGATAGCAAAACACACATTGCATCACTTGCTGTAGCTGATTTTACTGTAACGACCTAAACAAACCCTGTGGAGTTGGCTGGTGTAGAACAGGGTCACTCAAAGCTGTGCACACTAAGGTCAGGAAATCAAAGTGCAGAGAGGGCGCTTCTTAGTTTTTATTTTAAAAATAAACTCATCCAACGCTAAAGCTAAAATCAATTCTTCTAAACAGGATTTCCCAAACATCACAGTAGCTTTGTCCATCTTTTATGTGCAGTCTCTGGATTTAAACTCCGTTCAGCTCACTCTTTTCTGCGAATAAGTGGCTTTTAATCTGACTTACATATCGAGCGTGGTGCGGGGGAAACATGGAGGACCGTGACGTATGGTGCCCGAATAGGGTGTAGCAGTCTGGAGGCAGAGCCTGAGCTTTGAACACGCTGCACAGCATGGCCAGAGTCTGAACATCACTTATCTGACTGTAGTGATCCAGACTGAAATGCAAAGAATCAACATGTAAGTTTATTTATTCTGTTTTATTATGTGAAAACTACATTTCCCCCCTCAGCTGCTCCGTGACCCAAACAGACAGTTCGACATGGCACAGGTGTGGCGTAACTCACAGAGTCTCCAGCAGGTGGCGTCCGAACGGGTGTCTGGCCCAGGGAGTCTCCATGTCCGGGTCGGAGTCTGGGCTCAGGTCCTGTTTGGTTGCTGCAGACGCCAGAGCCCAAACCTGCACACAGAGGTGGGTTTAGAGGATGCGGAGAGCACCTCTGGTTCTACGTCAGTACTTTCTGCTCTCCTATGGTGAGGAACAATTCAGTCACAAGCTAAACTCGGTTTTAAGTAAACTCAGTTTGCTTCCCTGTGCTGTTATTTTGGGACTCTGTTACATCGTCTCAAAGACTTTCCTGGCTCTATGTATAGTTTTTACTTCTATAGCATCAATGAAAGCATTTAAAATCCGATTAAAATGTACGTTAGCTATAAAAAGCATGGAAGCATTAACCTTCGCCACATCTCTGCGTCCAACAGCGAGCGCCGCTGCTGCGTTCTTCTGACACGTTTCCTGGATGTCGTTCATGTTCAGGCTGAAGAGAGAAAACAAACCCATAACTATCAGCGCGAAACACGAACATGAAGAGTGTATTTACATCACAACAGCCGTCATCTCAAGCTTTACGTTGTGAAGATCTCCGTGGGAAGATTAATCCATCTTTTATATACAGTCTATGGCTTTGGCTTCTGACAGCTCTGCTGGTTTAAACTTGTTATTGACCCTAAAAAATGACTCAAGTGGGTGAGTGTTTATTTCACAGTTTTGTGTCTCACATGTAGTTCTCTCCCAGAGTTTTGTGGACGGGCAGCAGGCAGGAGATCTCCTGGATGATGACTTTTCCGGCCAGTTTGATTGGACGATTGCCGTAGTCCGTCCCCTCTCGCTTCGTCTTAAAGCGGCGGGATTTCTGACAAACAGAGAGAGAGAAAGATAGCCAGCCGAGAAGAGACAGCGCACCACCTGATTAAAAGTGGCCCGGAGGATGGGTTTCTCTAAGAGCCTGTCACACTGCGAGACGCTGACTGAGACTCAGAGCTTTGACTTTTCAGTTTTTGACATAAAATAATTTATTTTTTTTAAAGGTACATTTTGTAGTTACTCCCTAAATTTGTCCAGGGAGATCTCCTCCTAGACCTAGATGAGGGCATCAATGAGCTGATGTCTGTGGCTGTGTTGGGCAGCATCAGATGCACCGACATACAACATCTACTAAGGTTCTCTGAGGAACATGAGAGCCAGTCGATGGCATCACTGTCGTCATCACAAAGGATCTCTGGCCACATGAGGCCGGGCATTTTCCTGCACTAGGAGGAAATCAGGGACCACATGACCATCATGAAGTCTGAGGATTTCAACCTGGTGCAAAGTCATGATGTCTCAAGCAGCATAACAAATAATCACCATGGGATAATCACTCTTTCACTGCTCCGTGTGAAGCTGCTGGTTCCACCATTGGATGTTTGCCCTTCTGCACTTTTAGAGCTCAGAGTGCTCCTCCTCAAACAAAGAAGCAGATACTGGTCCTACTCCACCAGCGACCCGTCTCCTGGTATCTACTCCACACTGTTAAGACTTTGCTGGGACACACAGCAAACCTGTGCTACCTGTTACCTGCCAGGTACCATGTGAAGCTACGAGCAGTGACGAGGATGGTTGCAGAAAGCAACAGTAAAGAAAAATCGGTGAGGAGAGAGCGATTGTGATTTGAACCAAAGCAGGTGAAACGGATTCAGTCATATATTCTTCCTAACTGAAGTGTCGTCACTTTGTTATACTGTGATGCTCGACTCTTCCTTTAACTGTTTTGAATCACAGGAGATCTTTTGGTAAAACTACTCCTCGGGACACTGAGGCGATTAGTGCTGATCAATTGATCTCCATTTGATCGTCGTCCTCGGCAGCTCGCAGTGTGAACACGATTAGCTTCCAGTGTAGTGACACACGATTATGCAGCCAAATTATTTTCAAAACTAAGTTACAGCTCTGCGCTGGAGACTTACCTGGACGTGTTAAATGTTAGTGAACATTCAAAGCTTTGTTGAGCAGACAGAATGTCGGGCAGCAGAGTTATTATAGCGCCATTAGATGATTTAAATTTCAGTTATGTGTTTGGAATTATCCGTCATGCTAACGCTACAAATTTACCTAAAATCACCACGACTCTCATTTCATCCCACACTACCTGAGTGAAGCTGCCCCCCACTTTCTTCAACTCAAACAAAACTGATGTCAAACATTTGCACTGCAAACATTTTTACTTGTGCTGCTATCATTTTAAAGATAATAATAAAAGTTTTTAGAGGTCATCCAGGTCAACCAGTATTGGATACTTGTTATCATCACCACACTCTTAAAAGCAAAAAACTAGGTTAACTTATAATAGTTAAAATAAACTATGCTTTCTGTCAGAGAAAAAAAAAAAACTTTATTTGCGAAATACAAAACTATCAGAACAATGTAGGCATGTTTCCTGCTAGAAAAAATAAATACATGGAACCCCCAAAATTGATTGTGTTCATCTGGACGTTTTCAGTGGGAGAAACATTTCATCATCATCATCCAAGTGATGTCTCAGCTCTCAGCTGACTGCAGGTTTCCAACCTTATAAACAGCACATTTGCATAATGACTGAAACTAGCACCACTGAAGGAACAATGGGCTGGGAGGTCAGTTCCTTGATCATTAATATGCACATTCTCACAACCATTGATCAACAACCACTGATCAAAGGCCATGAGTACCATTCAGAGAGTTGGGGAATGGCTACAATCACAGCATTGTAAGATGGTGACAGATGTACCCTTTGGCCCCCTCCTCGATTCAGAGATGGTCTTTCCCTTTTCATGTAAATGGCCTCCTTGACTCCCCTCTCAAACCAGCATTCCTCTCTGTCCAGGATGTGTACATCCTCATCATTGAAAGAGTGTCCACTGGCCTGTAGGTGTAAATAGACTGCAAAGTCCCTCTTAGCCAGAGGTTGTATGGTTTCCCCGATGTATAAATCCTGGCAATCCTCCTGGCACTTAACAGCGTACACTATATTACTCTGTGTCGGGGGACCCGATCCTTGGGGTGGACCAATTTTTGGAGCAGCGAGTTTTGGGTTTTGAAAGCCACAGAGACGCGGTGTTGAAAAAATGTGTCTCAGCTGTTCTGATACTCCTGACACATACAGGATCACTACAGGTTTTAGCTTAGGCAGCGGTTGTCCTTCTCTCCTGGATCGGCTGGAGCTTTGTTTAGGTGCTTTCCCAGCTTTGACAAATGTCCTACTGGGATAACCATTATCAGGTTGGAAACCTGCAGTCAGCTGAGACTGAAGAAATCACTTGGACAAGTAACGAAGCGTTTCTCCCACTGAAGATGTCCAAATGAACACAATCATCCTTTTGGGATTTACTTACCTGGATGACTGAGCATGCATAAAGACATAAATAAATGTAACTGTCGAGCCTCTTAAGTTTAATACAATAACTCCAAAAGTAATAGCTAGTTCATCACAAACCAGCGCAAACGGTTGACATCAATTTTGTCTGATTTGAAGAAGGTGGAGGGGCCAACTTCACTCACATTCCCAACCTTTGCTGTGAAACCCTTGGAGTCGCTGCTCGGTACAAGAAGCAAGAAGATTTATTTATTTTGAAAAATAAAACAACTTCTATCCTGATGTTAGCGCCGTAACATCAGCTTTACCCAGAGAACTTCTACCTCTGTGAGCTGCTGCTCTGGGTTCGATCTGGCACTTTCACAGAAACACGAGCCCTTACTTCACCCCTGCTCCACCTCCACACCACCTGATATTTTTATCAAACCCTCGCTGACGGACGAACAGCACTCTACTGCAAACTTAGTTTTCCTCAACGTGATTTTAATAGTGAACTATGACAGGTATGTTTTCTTTTTTATTTAGCACTTTTAAAATGTGCAAAACACTTTTTTCAAACCTTTGAGTGCAAAACTACTTCAGATTCTGACACATGCAGTAAAATTCATTTCAGTTTTTCACAGATCATAAATCAGCCCTGAGAATTTTCACATGGCCATTTCTTAAACTCCAGAAACAAACGCTGATGCACATTTAAATCCGGAACACATCATTTAAGGTCACGTTGTTAAGGAAGCAGAATCAGGAAGTGTTAGTCGAGGCGGCTGCAGCCAATCAGTGACATGCAAAAAAACCCAAAGTTAAACCCGAATGCTGATGAAAAGCCCAGAGCGAGGAGAGGAGAGGAGAGGAGAGGACGGAGGCGGAGATCAGAAAACAGGGATGGGTGCTCGGATGGAGGAGCTCAATACCGGCCAATCGTGGAGGGTTTGGACAGACCAGCGACGGGAGGCAGAGATTGGGAGCTTCTGATTGGAGGAGAGTAAGGAGGAGGAGTGGCCCACAGCGGCATGGGGGAGGGGGGCAGGTGATTGGCCGGAGAGAAACAGGAATAAAAAAAACAAACAGAAACTGATCAGAGAGGACGGGACAGGAAACAGCAGCAGCGTTCAGCTCGACAGAGGCGAGCGGCGATGGTTCTACTTCCTGTCAGGGTCCAGACTCAGGAGTGTATCACGCTCACACACATCTTCACACCTCACTTACACATCAGTTTGTTTGGCATCACTTTATAACACAGCCTGTGACCGAGGCTGTGATTTCTCCGTAATTAAATGAATTTTCAGTGTATTTTATATGAAAGTAAATATCAGTACAGTAAAGTGCGCCATGTTTGTTTTTCCTGCTATAATCAGGAAATTACAAACTACTCAAAGTTATACAGTTCTTAATTTTACTTACAGCATAATTATTTTCTGTAAAAACCCGACTTGTTACCTCCTTGTTCTACCTCGTGTCGCGTGTCTACCTTTAAGTATTTGTCTGTAAATATAATTACTGTTTAATTTCAAAATAAAATACCCTGAAATTCTATTTAATTACAGAGGGATCACACTTCACAGTCAGCCTGTAATATAAAGTGTTACTGTTTATTTTAAAAGCAAATTCTTTTAGAAACTACAACAACAACAACGTTTGCTTCACATGACCTTTTCCCAGAGCCAGAGCTTCCACCAGTTCACTACAAGCCCGCGACCCTCCGCTGGGCCCAAGCGCCAAGGATTTCTATGTTATAAGACAAACTGTTTTTTAGGTCAAGCAGCTTGTCAGCCATCTTCAAAGAAACAACAATTAAAAGCATCAGGCAGATGTTACAGCTTACTGTTCAGCTGATACCTTATTACTTGTTTACTAATTAAATCACCGCGTAAACAAGGTTAAAATATAACAGAGCTATACACACACATATACAAGCTGTACACACACCTAGCAAGATTTAAGATGGACGTAACTTCCAGGTCTGAAGTGACCAGAACTGCTTTTAATGGCCAACAGGGGGCACTAGTCCAGAAGTCCTACAGAAAACGGCCTTCGACGCCGCCGCGCTCTGATGATTTTATTGTCTGTAATACTGATTAAAACATGAATTATTAGTCAGGAGGGAGGATTACGCAGGCTGTGATTAATCACAGGCCGTCAGCCAATCAGTGTGCAGTGTTCTCAGATTGTCACGTCCTTCGTCATGTTTGATCTCAAACACTAAACGTGCAGCTCGAGCCATCCAGAACAGGATTCGCCAAATAACCGGTGACATCACAGCGGGCACGCACGTCCATCTTTTATATGATTAACTCACCAATGTTTTTAATTGTGTGTGCAAAGCTGCACATGTGCAGTTTCACCTTCATAACTGGTGCATATAAAAGGCTAAAGCTGCGTCAGGTCTAAGAGGTTCTCTGGTAGAAACCCTGCTAGAAGCTGCTGCGCGGTTAAGCTCTGCAGATCATGCTCCTGCACCTACAAACGAAGGAGGCACGCCAAGTGTACGGGAAAGGTCATGTGATATTTGTTTACATGCACGTTAGCTCACTCTTTATTCTGGGCTCATTAAAAGTTAACTCCTTTCTACTGGATCCCTAAACTCAACTAAAAAAAAAAATCATATCAAAAATCCATATTTGATTAGTTCAGTGTAGCAGCCAGAAAAGTGAGTGCCAACCCCCCCCCCCCAGCTCAACCCAGAAGGCTCAACATTAGAAGACTGGTATGATATTTCTCTTTATCTCAAACCAAACCAAACAACAACACAAGGTCTGTTTTCTCTAATCCGTCTGCAGAGAGAGGAAAGCTGAGTGACAGCTGTGAACCTAACGGTGCTGAGACCGTTTTCAGTGTCGACGAAGCCAAAGCGAGTTTTATGACTGAGATCCCGAGAGATTCCCGGGAAAACAAGAGGCTAAACTAAAGGCACCCGTGTGTGTGTGTGTGTGTGTGTCTGTGTGTGAGTGAGTCTCACCCGTTCTTTGTAGTAGAAGGAGGAGATGGAGACGGTGTCTTTATCAGAGCGAGTCGGGCTGCCGCTGTAAAGCCGCAGAGTGCTCTGAGACTCTGAACGCATCTTCATCGGAGTCAGGACCCCGCTGTGATAGGCCGACAGAGCCGACAGGGACCTGAACACACACACACACAGGTTTGTGTAGTTTAGCCGAGCATCCGCAGACCCCTCCCCTGTCAGTGTGTGAATGTTTCAGTATCAGACCGATACAACATAACAAAAACCATCAATTTAAAAGGAAAAATATTTGGATTATGTCAATTTAATTCACTTTTCTTTAATACGTCATAAATATCTGGACAAAAACCAAAGTGAGCACATCCATGTCGGCTAAACGTCTTTAAAGTCGCTGCTCAAAGTCTTCAGGATTGGAACTGCAGGGACAGTTTAAAGGACATCTTTAGAACAAAGCACACATGACCACAAAAACAGGCGCTGTCACAGGGGAGGAGATGGAAAATGATGGAAAATAAAATTTTCAAAATAAGTTGTAAACGTTGCATCATCAGTTTTCCTCCAAATCTGATATTTGTTTGTAAGAAATACAAACATCATGTTCACATGATCGTTAAAAAAATGATGTGTGTTCTTACCTGGGAGTGGGCTCTGTGGGCGGAGCAGAGCGGTGCATAGTTATTGGTCGGGTGAAGTAAACAAGACAGCCAGTGCCACAAAAGCGAGCTCCGGACGTCCGAGGGAATGGGATGTTGGCGTCCTGGAAGAAAGCAGAAATCTCCTGTGACACTCTGAGAGCCTCAGGCAGAAATGTCCTCTTCAAGAATTCAGCACAAGAGTTCAAACCCTTCAGCCGGCAGGTGGAGAGGATAGCGTACCTGATCTGTGCAGAAGAAAACTATCCTGCACAGAGCAGGTGCTACCTGGTGCAGGTGTTACCTGGTAGGAGCCGTAGGTGTTGGTGACTCGAGGAAACGCCTGCAGGGATGGAGTGACGGGGTTGGACAGGACAAAGGGACCAGAGGCTGGGCTGTCCTCCTGCATCTGAGAGAGGAAACACAGACGGAGCAGTGATTGGCTGAAATTTTATTACAGTCACATGACTGTTATCATAGACAAACATTTTAATCATAAACTTATGTACAAAATAAATAAAAACAAAACTTATTTGTGCATAAAATTCACTAGAATATCCATCCATCCATTCTCTTCCCCTTACCATTCTCAGGAAGAGACAAGAGACAACCATTCACACACTGTCACACCGACAGGCAATTGAGATTCACCAATTAACCTAACCCCACCAACTGCATGTCTTTGGACTGTGGAGGAAGGGGGGGGGAGTACCTGGAAAGAACCCAAGCTTCACACAGAAAGACCCCGGAGTCAATCTCAGAAACCTCTTGCTGTGAGGCAACGGTGCTCACCACTGCACTGCCCTCACAAGAATAGAGCAAACATAATGTCCTGGAGGAGAAAAGTAATGTGTCCCCGCAATCCTCAAACAGAGCCTACACCTGTGACTCGTTTATGCCTCAGGTGGTGGTGGAGCGGTGACCCCAGGTGTGGTCTGTTTAAAGATGCTGGTGTTGCTGGTGGAGGAGTTCAGGGTGCAGTTTTAGACACACACACATCACGTAATTCTCACCATATCAGACTCCAGGCAGGAAACGAGCTGTCGGACGCACGGCTCCAGGCAGTTCTGGTTCCTCTTCACCTTCTGCAGAGACGTGTCTCTGAGGATCTGAGCACAGGGAGACGCCTCAAACACAGACCTCACACCTACAGCTTCAATCCTTCAGGACATTTTTGGGGCATTTTGCCTTTGTCAGTTTTATTTAATAAATACGGAAGAAAACAGAGTGTGAGCTGTGTGCAGCCTCCAGCATACAGAGGTCTGGTTTCCTGACAGTGTGCTGTGATGCGTTCGGGTACCTTCTGGATCTTGGTCTTCATGGCAGAGGGGATGGTCGTTGGGGAGACGAACTGGAAGGTGGGCGCGGCGTTGTTTGGATACTGAGCCGGAAACTTTACCACCAGGTGAACCTGATGGCTGCCGAAATGAGCCGACACCACGCAGCTGTGGTTCAAAGCGTCCATCTGGACAAAACAAACATCACCAGTCAGTCTGATGTCAGTTTCCTGATGGATCGTCCATCAGTGAGCTCAGCGCTGTGTTTAAGGTCACCAGATTTACACGTTTAATCCGAACACGTGGTGTAAAGTAAGTAAACTCAGGAGGACTGCTCGCCCTCCTTTGAAACATTTTCTCACTATCATCAGGCACCAGCTCACCTCCACGTTGACGTTTCTGATCTGCAGGTTAACCAGAGAGAACTCCTGCTGCAGAGTCTGAGCGAGACCCAAACCTGCCTCCGAGTCCTGAAGACCTCCAGCAGACAGAGAGCTGTCCTGATCTGAGAGACGTATACAGGAAGGTCAGACTCAGACTGGACCTGGATCTCTGTTACATCTGTTTATAGTCAGAGTTTTCTAATATCCTCTGCTGCGATGTGTCATCCCAAACATGCTCTGCATCCTCGCCATGTTCCTCTGAAACATTTCTTTTTGCATGCTTTCATTTGCTTTCACACTTGGCCCTCACAGAATCAGGTAGTGATGTCTGTGTTAGCTGTCAGTTACCACGCTGTTCCTTCCAGGCTCAAAAAATATTTTTCAGACTTTAGTTTGAGTCAGTGAAACGTTTATAGTTAGCTCGCCGTCTCACCCTGCAGGCTCTCTGAGGCGGTGCCCCCGCTCTGCTGGCCCTCTGACTCCTGGGACGACAGAGGTTTCTCCGACTCCGCAGTGAGGGACATCCCTTCCATCAGGTCCTCCTGCACGTCACTGACACACAGCTACACAACAACAAAACAGCACAGATATCAGCCAATCAGAGCCAGGAGGGCCTCGTCTCTGTGACTCATTGCCATGAAACCGCGTGCTAACCTTCTGCAGCTGAGGATCCACCCTCCATATCCTCAGAGTCTGATCTCTGGACCAGGTGACCAGCTGGTAGTCCTTGGAGCCTGCACGGGAAACACCGACATGGCGTCACTGAAGAGGAGAGAAAACAGCCACAAACCTCCCCTGTGCTTTTGCACATCTCTGCGCCGAGTTTCACCTTCTTTCTGCGGCCGCCACTGGAACTCCAGCACCACGTCGTCGTGTCCCACGAAGGCGTGGACGGGGCTGTTGAGGTCGAGCGTGCTCCACAGTAAAAGGCTGTTCTCCCTCCTCAGCTGTGGAACCATCACCGTGACCAGACCATTGGAGAACGGCTGACAAAGCAAAAACACACTGAGCTGCTTTTTCCTCAGGTTTTATAACTCAATTTCAGCAAGTCTGGCGAATTGCACAAATCCAGATTTTATCACGTTTCTAACGTGCTCGGGGGCAGTTACTGAGGCGCTGCACTCGTTAGCAAGGTGCTAAAAGTTTTGGTCTATGTGAGAGCTCGCTTCGATGTGAGTGAGTAAATTTCATCAGCATCCAAATGCGCCGTGCGCCTCCAATTTGTTGTGATCTGATGCTAAGGCAGCAGAAACTATGACCCCAGATGAACCAGGAAATATAAGCTGCCTGTGTGCATTTCCACACAAGCACCACCACTGGAGGGTGGAGGCCATGATGAAGGCTCACACACTTTTACATAGCTTGCAGTATTTTTGGAACCGGAGGGGCGCCTCCTGCTGACCATTAACATGAATGCAGGGCTAAAGCACTTCCATGTTTACTTCTCCTCTCAGACCCTGAAGCTTCATCACTTTTTATCCCACTAAACACTGTTCATTAAGAAAGCACAAACACCTGGCCCATCCCTGCTGTTGATCTGTGTTAATGAGTCCAACACTCACCGTGTACCTGGCTTTCCACACCGGCACCTGACACGACAAGATGTTCAGGTACTTCCTGGGCTGCCGGTAATCCCAAAACTGCACAAAACACAGAAACAAGAAGAACAGATTTATCTGAGAGTTTCAGATGTTTGTCTGCTCGTGTGCATTTAAATAATTATTTTAACATGTCTGCTGCAGGTTTGTGTCTCTTTTTGGTGTTTTGGGGTCTTTCTGTTGCGTTTTTATCGTCCCTCTGTGTGGTTTTAGGTGGATTAGCTGGTTGGTTTTGCTTTTTCTGCCTCATGGACTCAATGATGCAATATTCTACCTGAGAGCTTTGGGTGTTCAGGTAAAATAGAGGTTGCATTGACAGATCTGAATACTGTTTTTCCAGCTGGGACATACGTGTGACACAAATGTGAATCTGCTGTTTCTGGAGTGTTTCAGAGGTTTATTTGTGGCCTCTGGGTTTTCTCTGCTCTCACCCTCACTGAGTTGTCCTGGCTGGATGTGGCGAAGATGAACTCGCTGTCCGGATGCCAGTCGAGGCCGTGGATCTTGGACAGGTGAGCAGCCACATATTCTGCTGCCGTGTTCGGCTTCTGCTCAGAGGAAACACACACCGTGAGGCCACCGAGCGCGTTCACAAGCACACGTCGGTCTGAAGCCAGCGAGTCTGGACGGGAGCGCTCACCCTTCTGTCCCAGATCCGAACGTCACCATCATGACTGGACGCCAGCAGATTCTGGTTCTTCTTGTTCCACTTCACCTGAGACGCCCCAGCTGGTAGGAGAGAGAACTGGTTTGTAGTTTTTTAGAGTAAACCAAATCACGCTCATTTGGCATCCCTGACCACGTTTTGGTGGTTTAACATTCATCCATCCATCCATTCGCTTCCACTTATCCTTTTAAAAGATCATCCATCACAAAAGCTGACTTTAACATTCTGTTGCTTTTTTCCACATATAATATTGCACCTAAGAGCAGTAATGGTGCATTCAAAGACACTCAGCAATCTGGACGTCTCAGGTTTGCTGTCGTTCATACAAAAGACAAATAAAAGAAAGAGAGAGAGAGAAATCTCCAAACAAAACCAAATGGAGTAAAAATGTGTTCTCTGATTGGATTAAACACAGTTAAACCAGCCTCTGCTCACAGCTGGATCCGTACATGACAATAATAACGAACGGCAGGCCGGAGATTCGTTGGTTGTGCACATTCAAGATCTATAAGAACAGCCGGTCACTACGAAAGCACCAAAATGCGAAAACATGCATAATGCAGCCTGTGACTTATTGTGCAATTTCCACGCTGTTCTTCTGTATTTATGGGATCAATTTCAGTGTTTACAAATTGAAATTATTTAGTTGAAATTATTTATGGTATCATTTTTTCTCCTTTCATTTAAAACTGTTGGGTGAGACCTCCTCCACTTGCTGTTCCTAAATTTGAGGTAAATTAAGGAGTAATGTGCATAACCAGCTTGAACACATTTCCCTACATCTAAATGGAGACTTTTCAAGGATCAGCACCACCTCAGAAGTTGACGTGAAATCCTTCAAACATAAATGTAAATAAAGCTGAGATGTTCCACTGATGCAAAACTGAAAATGTTGGAGAACAGGCAGTGAGGATGACTAAGAGAAAAAAACATAGATTAATAACCAAACAAAACCCTTGTATGCTGTTTACATCGTCTAACTGTGACTAACTGTGAGGAGGTCAGTTTAACTCAAAGTGAGTGTGACAGCGGTGTGAGGTTCATGTGGAAACCATGGAGGACTTTGGAAACAGTCTGGCCCTTAAAATACTCACCGACTGCGGACAGCGCCAGCGTGGGTTTCCGAGTGTCTCTGTAGAGTCAAAGAATCCAAAAATCACTCAGACTAAGAGGTCGCAGAAAAGTGGTTATTGTCTCAAAAATCCCGACAATGCTTCTGACTGATGTTGGCGAGAGAAGCCAGATAACAGAGAGATATCCTGGCTTTGTTAAACCGTCTTCGTTGTACAGGTTACTATTTAACAAACAACCATCATTGAGGATGAAGATAATAAGGATATAATTTTACCAGTGAAGGTCGACGTAATCTGTTATATCGGGTGAAATTATGTTAATACGGGAACGTGTGACTATTTTGTCGTATACAGATAATAATAAACTAATAAACACGATACTGATATGTCTTCCTTTGCTCTGACCTGGTGTCCCAGATGTAGATGTAGGTGTCCACTGAGCTGGTGACCAGGAGCTCAGGTTCAAACCAGGACCAGTCCAGATCGCTGCGGACACGAACACATCAGTGACTGCATTTACCCGCTGATGGGTGCGTTTGATTTGATCTGCTGTTACCTGATGACCCGGGTGTGCCCCTGCAGGGAGGTGTGCGCTTCCCCGCAGCCGTCCCTCCACGAGTACAGATCCACCCGCTGGTTACTCTGAGGACAACACACACAGAAATACACACTGGAAAACACACAGACCCTCCACTTTTTTTTTTACCTACGCGACATTATTTCTGTTAAGGTCATTTTATGATAAATTATTCTGCAGGTTTCACTCACTGAGGCAGCGAAGACGTGGGCCTCTGATCTGTGCGGGTTCCACTGCACCGTACCCACGTCCCACTTACTCTGACGCCCGATTTTCCGTGAAGGTTCGGACGGCGACTCCAGGTTCACCAAGTACAGGAAGCGACGCCTAGGTGACGATTACGACGACCAAAGGTAAAATCGTATCAATTTGAAATCATCAATCACAATAAAGATTTTTTTGTTTGAGTTTTTTAAATATTACAGAAATATACTGCAGGAGAAATTAAGCATTTGTTACTGGGGGGGCGTATCATTGGATGATATTTTTACTTTGCAATATCTCGTTTGTATCTCATAATCTTAGGTCATTTAAAATTGTATTTTTTATTATAACTCTCAGTGTTAACTTATTAATTTTTCGTTACAATTAATATTTGACTTTTGTAATTCAAACACAGTTTTTCACATTTCTGACCTGTTTTTTCATAACTGCAAATTTCACATTTCTTCGAAGTCAAAAATCATAATAAAGTTGATTTTTTTATATAAATATAGAACATTTTCACTTTTTATCTTTTTACTAATATAAGTATCCTGTCATTCTGATAATAACATATTATTAATATATTTACTACCCTTGTAATTCCTTCCCTGAAATATTTATTCTAGCTCAGTGCATCGAGCTGCTCTAAAACCGAATAATTACCCGACTAATGAATAATTACGAGCCTTTGATGTGACATTAAACACATTTCATTATTTGCTGTTTGAGAAAAAGGACTGTGGCGTGTTCAGGCGACCCAAACTTACCCGGACAGCACAGCGTGGGAGCCCAGGCAGTCCACAGACATGGCGGTGGCCTAAAAACACGAAATAAAAACACCAGTGACAGTTTGTTTGTTTTTTAGTTCATGTCATGTCATTTTCACCGTGCCCATTTTAGTGACAATCAAAATTCAAACAATTAAAATCATCGAACTTCAGTTCAGAGGTATTTTTTGGTTTTCCTTGTATTGAATGTGAGATTAAAGACGTAGTCGGTAATCTTTAGTCAGTAACCCCCGCTTTAACCAGAACAACTATCCAATCTCCTTATTTGTTAATGATCAACTTCCCGATTGAGTGATTAATCACTCAGGATGTGATTGACTTAGATTTTCATTCTAAATTATGCTTAACGTGGAGTTACCGTTTGTTTGTTGGATTATATATTTTTTTCACGCTAAATAATTATTAAATTTATAATCCTCCGCTCCCCTGCCTCAACGAATCCTCCACACATTCGGTGCCACATACGCAACTCCACCGATTAATCGATTAACAACACTAAACTGGATTGCTCTACAAACAAACACAAAGAAGAAGTCTGGATGATTAAACTTGGACTGAGCTGCAGTTTTCGCTTTTACGAGACTTTGAACGCTCCTTGGCCAGCGCGCGCAGGCGCTTCGTACAAACATAAAATTTAAAACATAAAAATAAATAAAACTCTTAAAAAATAAAAGCATACCTGAGCATCCCGAAACTCCACCACAACATTCTCACTACTCCAGCGGGCCGCCATCTTTCTCCGTCCCCTACCGTCAACAAACACCACGTGACGCTAAAGTGCCGTGACGCGGCGTTCAGGACAGTGGGAACAATTAAAGCATTGAATACGTAATACGTAATAGACGTTCAGACTGTTCTGTTTATGATTTAAAAAAAGAGTAAAGGTTTATTTTCCTTTATTTGTTTTTTTATTTTATACTTTTGATATTTGTGTCTCTTAATAAACATGTACTATTGTTTTTTATTTCTTGAAGTCTGATTGGACTGTTAAAACACAGAAAGTATATAATTACTGTATATAAAACATGTTACATTAATATATCGATTAAAAATAATAAATGAATTAAATGAAGAAACTTTATTTCACTTCTTTTTAAAAAAAAAAAAATAACTTGAATGACGTGTTTTCGGCTTCTACGTGTCACGAGTGTTTTCCCTCTCTTCTGATTGGTCGCTCCCGCTGCTGTTCATCAAACCAAGATGGCGCCCACATTGGTAGAGCATGTTGTCGCAGATGCAGGAGCGTTTTTAAAGAAAGCTCCTCTTCAGGTGAGTCTGTCCCTGCTGATTCAGGTGGACCGGGTTGTGAGGGTGTGGGTGACCCGAATGGGCTTCAGAGGCCGGTAGGTGTCAGCAAGGCGAGCCGGGGGGAGAGGGGACTCAGCGCCGAGGTGGAGGCCAACAGGTCCCCGATAACAAACAGAGAAACCGGATGTTCTTCTGCTTTCACAGGGACGTTAAATGATTCAGGACTATAAAACTGAGTTAAATGTGTTAATCTGGTCTCGGGTCTTTAATGTAGTCCAAATAAAGGAGATCTGGATCAACGGTGTTCAAAGCATCACCTCATGCTGTAGTTCAGGTTTAAATGTAGATGTACAGGTTTTTGGTCCGGATCTGGTCTCTGTTCTCAGACTATTAAAGGAAAAAAAATATTGTTTAGTAAAACAATATTCACTGGAGCTTTAATGCAGATTTTTAGATTAAAGCGGATTAAAAAACTGAATTCTGGCTGCTGCCACCATTAAGATGGGGCTGAAGCTTCCTGATGTTCACTCGCTTTGTTGGTTTATTTGGCAGGAAATCGGCAGGAGCATCTACACCCTGAAAGATGTGGTGGAGGAGATCAGAGACAAACCCACCAGGAGGAGTCTGGCCTTCCTGCCATACCAACTACACTTCAAGGAACCGCATCCAGAGCACATCAGACACAGTGAGTAGGCATCTGAATCCCATCCCTTTCCAAACCTCTGTAAAGGTGTGTTTTAACATCCCCGTGTCTGTTTTCAGTGACAGAGTTCTCCAAGAAGACCGGGGACTATCCGAGTCTCTCAGCCACCGACATCAAAGTCCTGGCTCTAACCTACCAGCTGGAGCTGGAGAACGTCGGCTCGCAGCACCTGAGGAAGGAGCCGGAGGTTAAGGTACCTGCAGACTCACTTCTGTTAACTCCCTCCACTTTCCTGGCTCTTTCAATAAGCGAGCACTCTTATTGTGAAAGGCTGAAACCACCACGGCACAGCACATTTCCTTACAACAAAATGTATGTGTGATTTTTGGGTGAACTCTCCCTTTAAACCTGACTGGAGGCCATTGCCAGATCCTCCTGTCTCAGGAAAACCGGGGCCATCACAGCTGACCCCTCGCACCCCGCCCACAACCTGTTTGACCTGCTGCACCCTGGTCAGTGCCTCAGGTCAATCAGGTCCCACAGCTGCAGACTCACTAACAGTTTCTTCCCCTGGGACATTTGAACTGCTAACAAACACTCCTACAAAGATGGTGTGGAGCACACATAATTTTGTTGTGCAATGACAATAAAGTTCTATTCTATTCTCGACTCTGTCCAGCAGACATGTAGAACTTTAACTCCAGACTCCTCTGGTTATTTTCAGGTGAACATTCAGAGCACACAGCGCCACCCCGAGACTCCGATGAACGTCGCCGGGTTCCACTTTCCTTCCAAGGTGACAGTCGGACCCTCGTGTCAGCCACCATGCCGGCGTGCAGTCAGGAACGTTTTCTCATTTTGTGTTTGTGTCTTCAGAAACCTGCGGACAGTCCAAGTGTCCACCAGACGGAGACAGAAAAGACGACATTGAACACGACAGACGGTGACGAGTTCAACAGCTTCCAGTTCTGGAGGGAGCCGCTGCCGGCCATCGAAGATGAGCTGCTGGGTTTACTGGTGAGAAAAGAAACACAGCTTTCTTTGGCTCGATCGTAGATTGTTTTGAGACAGTAGCTTTAAAATAAGAAGTTTCTGTCTTATTGTTATTGCATCTTTTCCTCATAATGTGAATTTTGGGACAATCAGACGATCTACCTTCTGCTGTTCTTCGTCTGTGCTTATTTGTTAAATACAGAACTTTGAGCTTTGTTCTGATGTTGTTTTGGAGCTCATGTTCATTTCCTCAGACTTTTTCTATTCTTTTGTATTTTTGATGCGACAAACGTCTGTTTGACAAGTGTCTGAGGTGTCATGCTGTGGTGAGAGGTGAGGAGCACCTGGACCTCACCTGGACATCACAGTCTCACCTACTCTCGCTGTAACAGATTTCTCAGAGGGGTGTAAATCCCTCCACCGACTCTCACACAGACGCCTGTGTCAGCACAGATGGTTTTAATGCTCGGTCCTTCGTGATCTTAGATAACCGTCTTCTTCATGCTAGTAGTTCACAATCATCTTTATAAACCCCAGATGAGCTGAGCTGCCTCCTGATCTCTGGCTCGTATTCTGACTGTTGTGAGACCAAAGATTACAAAGCAGAGTTTAAGGTATCATCCACAGAATAAAGTCCCGGAGGACGGACTCTGTGAGCTGCATGTGTGAATGTCTGTCCCCTCCCACAGCCAGATGCGCGGTTCCACCTCTGAGCACAGAAGTTTTGTGGTGCTGGTTCACATTGAAGGTAGGCAGCTAAGGTGCTTTGGGGATCTGACCAGAATACCTCCTGCACAGTTATAGGTTAACTCTTTCACGGGAAACCCAAGGACAGAACCAGGACACACCGAAGAGGTTCTATCTCGCGGCTGGGCTGGAACTGCCCGTTTCCCCTGGAGAGAGGAACATCTGTTTTTCCCCAGCCACTAAGACCTGGATAAGTGGCAGATGATGGATGGGCACATGGACAGATACATGGAAGAATGCATGGATGGAAGGACGGACGGATGGATGGATGGATGAATGGAGGGCTGGATGGATGGATAGAGGGCTGGCTGGATGGATGGATGGACAACAGACGGATGCATGGTTGGAGTTAGGCGCCTTGTTGTTGGAAAAGAGGTTTGAGTCTCCTGGTTGTGCACGTAAACACACCGTGTGTTTGTTATCGCTGCTGCTCTGTCAGGGTCCAGCAGAGGTTTTAAAATCGAACAGTGGACAGAAACAAGCGGACACAGGGACGACTTCGGACGGCGACCAGTTCAACAGCTTCCTCTTCTGGAGGGATCCACTCCTGACCTTCAACGATGAGCTGCTGGGTTTACTGGTGAGTTTAAAGGGAAGAAAGTGTTCATGCTGGGAGTCTCCTAGAGCAGCATTGCATGATTCACAGTTCATAATAATCCTTAACCTAGTTCAGCCACTCAGTGAGCGCTTGTAGCAGACTTGTGGCAGGCTCGTGTCACCGGCTGTAGTTTGCAGTGGACTTCATTCATATTTAAATATTTAAAGGAGCTTCAGTGAGACGTTGTGAGGGCTGCAGGCGTCTTTGTGTTTGCATGGTTTCACATGCCGGTCACATTCCTGATTGTTATCAGTGCATTTCTCTTTTATTTCTCCTGTTTTCTGTTGCAGTGTCTGAACATCATGTGCATGCCCACCCCCTCCTGCATCCTACCACACATTTCAAGAGAAAAAGTAGTGCAAGTGTGATCTGATGTATTGTTCTTGTAATGTATAAATTGTGAATGTCCTTACGCTCCTCACATCGGGACTGGTGAACACTCAAAATTTAATCATAAAAGTCGAATTTCTTAATTTGAGTGTGGAAAACATCCTGATGTTGAAGGTGCAGGATAAACAGGGTTTCCTCCTCAACATCGGTGATTTAAAGGTTCCTCTGCGTAGGAAGGGATGCACGTGAGAGGAAACAAGGAGACAAAGGAGGATTCTTACATCTCTCGTTGAGTCATAACTTCTGTCACCTGTCACACTGCAGTGGTGGTGATGATGATGATGATGATGTCTGTTTACAGAAAGACGGCAACGACTCACCACAGATGGAGGAGAGGGCGGAGCAAGGGGTGTCGGGGGGCCAATCAGACGATGAGGACAAAGAGGACGAGCCTGAAGATGAAGATGACGAGGAGAACAATGACGATGGAGGAGGATGGATCACTCCCGGTAACATCAAACAGGTGAAGATGGACTCTGCTGATTGGACAGCTCCAGCTGACATCAAAGTCGGCTGTCTGACCACCGACTTCGCCATGCAGGTAATGGACGGAGGAGATGGCGCATTCGCCGTTTTTCATCTTTCTAAAAGTTTCTGTTAATTGTTTCGGTTTTGACTCCTCTGTGAAATATATTCTCCTACTTTACTCCGAACGATGCGTTAAAAACTATTTCCTGTCTGTTTCCCAGAACGTTCTCATTCAGATCGGACTTCACGTTCTCTCCGTGAACGGGATGTTGATCAGACAGGCGAGGAACTACGTCCTGAGATGTCACGCCTGCTTCAAGTAAGTCCGAACAAATTTAACAAAGCTGCTTCAGGCGGAGGCTGAAAGGGAGGCAGCTCCAATTTAAATGTAAAACTTTTATATTTACATTACATTTATCAAGAATGGAATAAAGATGCTGGATAAGTGAAAATGTTGCTTAAGTAAATGGATAACAAAGTGCAATAAAAATACATTAATACATAAATAAAATGGACAAAGTCAATGAAAGGAATAAAAAATAAATTACATTTATTAAACTACAGAAGTGCAGGGTTGGAATAAACTTAACTTGAGAGGACAGATGTTCCTCAGCTGGACAGATGTGTTCTTTAGATCTTCAGTTTTCAGAGTCACTAAAAGTCAAAAGTGACTGGTCTTGTTCTTAATGGCTGTAAGAGGAATAAAGTGAGGGTCCTCCGTGCAGCAGGAGCATTGACCCTGTTAAATGTTTCAATTCCAGGACGACGAGCGACATGAACAAAGTTTTCTGTCCTCACTGTGGGAACAGAACTCTGAAAAAGCTGGCGGTGACGGTGAACGAGGACGGCAGCACGCAGATGCATTTCTCCAAAAACCCCAAAGTGTTGAACCCCAGAGGCCTCCGGGTGAGACGCAGCGTTTCATAACTACCGTAGTTTCCTGACTATAAGCCGCTACTTTTTGCACAAGCTTTGAACCCTGTGGCTTATTGTCCGGTGTGGCTTTTCTAAGGAAAATTTGTTTTGGTTTGTTCCGCCATTTTGCCCGGTGGAAAGGGATGTGATTAGACACAGAAAAGAGTGATATGTTGGTCACATGTCCATCCGCTAGCCAAAGTAGTGCTGTACGAATTAGCGCGAAAAGAGACTAGATTAGCAAGCTGGCTCTTGCTGGCCCTGTACCCATATCTGCAGCAGGTCTCCAAGGTGAACAGCCTCTGGCATGTTAGAACAAGGCAGCTAAGGGAAGTCGGCAAGTCAGATCTGTAACTTCGGGATAAGGATTGGCTCTAAGGGCTGGGTCGGTCAGGCTTGGGTGCGAAGCGGGGCTGGGGGAGCAGTCGCTCCATCGCCCTCCCCTCGGGCATGGCCCGCCTTGCGGGGCTCGCGCCGAGACTGGGGGAGCAGTCGCTCCGTCGCCCTTCCCTCTCCGCCGACAGAAGCGCGTTGCGCGGCCCGCCTCGCGGGGCTCTGATGTCTGCAGCGCATCGCACGGCGTGGGTTTTTGTGTCCCATAATAAAAAGAATGTGTTCCAAATCTCTTTCCTGACAATCCCCTTTGTATATATTCTCTTACATATGATAATTAAACATTAAAACACCTGCGGCTTTTAGTCCGGTGCGGCTAATGTATGAACAAAATAGGATTGTTTTTTTGTAATTTCAAGTTGTGCGGCTAATATTCAGGTGCGCTTTGTAGTCCGGAAAATACGGTACTAAAGAGCCTCAGTGTTCACACCACACTGTGAATCAGTGTGGTGTGAACACTGATTCACGTCAATTTTTTTCCAAACCTTTGACCGTTTCAGTTCTGCCTGACTCGGGTTTTATGCATCGGGTCTTAAAAAGTCCTAAACCTGACCGCTGTCGTCTTGTGTTTCAGCACACGCTGCCCCTCCCTCAGGGGGGGAAACACTCCACCAACCCCCACCTGGTGGAGGACCAGCACTTCCCCCAGCAGAGGCTCTCCCGAAAAGCTCGCCAGAAGACCGACGTCTTCAACCCGGACTATGTGGCCGGAGCGTCGCCGTTCTGCGAGAATGACATCTACAGTCGAGCCGCCAACCTGCAGATCAGAGACAGCCAGTGTGGCGGCGGCAGGAGGCGGGCCAACCCCAACGCCGCCCGCAGGAAGTTTGTCAAGAAGAAGTAAAGATGGCAAACATGCATTGTGTTTAAATTAAAGGACCGTACTGTCATTTTCCAAATGGTCCATCGGCTCACGTTCGACAGATTAACTCATCAGGTCTTCTGGTGCATTCATGAACAGTCAGACATCCAAGGATTAACTACAGCTCTAAAAATGGCGTTCACAGCAGACGAGACGAGGGTGATAGCCAGAGGAAGTTTGTAACACTTGGCGACACGCAGGTAAATTAACTGCTGGCAACGCGAGTGAATTTAAGAATACCAGCTACAGATTATTACAGATTACTTCTTATCCCACATGGAACGAGCCAGAATGGCCACAATAATAAATTCATTAAAAGTGTGTGAAAGTTCACATCAGTGTCTGTTTCTGCTCATTAACTTCAACAAACAGGCAGAGGAGCGTTTTTATTTCTCGGCCTGCAGGGTGATGACGTGATATAGAGAATCTGCATCTTAACAGGATTTCTGGAAGTGAAGAAGGAAAAAAGAAAAAAATCAGACCTGAAAGCTGTGCTCTGCACTTAAGCACTCACCGGTGTAGGGTTTCTCTTCCAGCTGATTGGCTGAACATATGTAAGCGCAAATGGCAACAATGAACGGACCAATCAGGGTCACTCTGGGTTACGCCGATGCAGCGTGCACATCAGTTTCAGAAGGGTTTAAATGACGACTGAGGTGTAAATCCTACTTCCTTAACATTTTACCACACATAATATTTTTGTACAAATATTTCTTTAGTGAGCAGTGAAACCTCTTACAGTCAGTCTACTTTAACTACAGCTCAGTTTTATGGCTGAACTTCAGTATTTTGATGATTAAAACAACATTATCGATATCTGGAAACATTTTTACTGTCCTGTGTATCGCCGGGGTCTCACACATAAACTGATGTCACTGCACAAACGTCACACTTTGTAAAACCAGGCCGAATGTGACCCTTTACCGGTCTGCTTCTGGGCCCCAGGGCCACATGTTTGACAAAAATAAACTTTATTACTGATTACCATTTCGTCCTTTGACGTGTGGTGAAACAGTAAGTAAAATCACCGTGTACCACATAGTGCTGGAACGTTTACGTCTTTCTCTTCTCTGTGCGAGTCATTAAATTGTGCCAGAAACTCTGTTTCCATAGTAACAGACAGCAATACCTCACCGAATGGTCCTGTCGCTGTCTGACAGTAAGATTACACAAAAACCAGAAGGCCAAGTTTCAAACTCGATGCAGAGGAAGAACATATGACAATTTGTTTTGATCGCTAGAATTTATTTTTTTTTTACCTTTATTTAAACAGGAAAATAAAACAAGTTAAGAAAAAAAAAAAAAGGGGGCAGCACTAAAATAAATAACAAGAGCCAGATACAAAAACATAAACCCTAAGGTCTCCTGTGCAAACACTAGTCCTACCCAGGCGTGTGTAGTATGGCTGTTAGTTGGCGCAAGTTACTCACCTGTAGATCTTTGAAGGTGGAGATCCTGGAGTTTATCTTCAGATACTCCATACAGGTGGAGAGCAGCTCAGAGACTGATGGGGAACTGTGTAAAAACTGCAGTGCGCTCCTTTAAATATGAGACTGACTCGTCAATATAATTGATCTTTATTGATTTCCAATAAATCTTTGAATCAAGGTGAATGATTTAAGTGTCCACACACTTTTTAAGAAACCCACCATGTTTATGAGACACAGCTGATCTACTACAACTCCCAGCTGCCTCAGCAAAAAAAGCTCAAAGATGAGGCCCGACGCTGGAGTGAAAGTGCAGAGTCAGTTTCTGCCAACGTCGCCCTTCATGACTTTTCTATCAGTAAACCAAACTTTTGGTGTCCTCAGATTTCTGACGTGGTAACAGGAAATCGCAAGCACTCAGTTTTTCCTTCTTAAGGGACGAGAATGAGCTGAAGATCGGCTGCTGGGCTCCATCATTGATGGAAAAAGAAGCAAACTAAGAGAACATTTGCTTATTTTCATTCTACGTTAATGAGTAAACCTTTAAATAAGAGAAGAAACGTCACCATTAAAACCTTTTTTTCTCACATATATAAAAATATTTTAATGCTTTAGTCCTGAAAGACGTCCGTCACAGGATACAGTTTACAGAGCGTGTATTTTCTCGCCTTCACTCCAATGAAAACTCCTCGTCCTGCTTCGGCTCTTTGGACTCTATCTCCGTCAGTTCGGCTCCGGGTTCTGAGTCTCTGACATCGGATCGGATCGACGCTGAATCTGGATCTGCTGCCGGTTCTTTGGGCTCCATGTCAAACGTCAGGCTGCTCAATTTGGACGCAATATTGACCTCTGGCAGCGGCGGCACCGGCGTCTCCTTCTGAGGAAGCAGGAAGTCCAGAGGCTCGAGGACTGTGGCGAGGTCAATGGAGCCCAGACGGCCGTACTTATGCAGCTGGGTGGGAGGGACACCTGCGGAGAAACAACCAGGATGAAATACATGAACATGTTTTCTTTTCATGGACTGATTGCACCAAAAG
>VURO01029888.1:0-12906 GCA_015108175.1 Pelvicachromis taeniatus | reverse complement strand
AAAAAACCCTACGCGCTGTCTCGGTCATCCGTCACTCGGCCAGCTGTTTCCAATCAGCCGTCATCTACGACCAGCGGCATTTAAGCTGAATGCAGCGACCTTCGAAGTGGGATTATTACACTGAACTGGAACTGTCGGCTAGCGGACCTGCTAACTTTTACTTCCTCTTGAGGAGAATCTGGCGGAGAGAAGTTTCAGGGAGCACCACTCGTGCTGGGCTACCACAGACACTCATGAGCAAAGGAGGAGCACAATTGGGAACTGCATTATTTGTGAACTGTTGGAATAAGTTTTGGAGCACTGTAACTAAATGCACTGTCTTTTCACCTCAGTCTAAAAATCGCACCTGGGTCATCTTTCCCTCTCACTTCCGCGACAATTCCGAGAAGGGAATAAAAGCCTGTTTCCAATAACCGCCGGTCCGTTTTAAACGCCGGGCCCGCCGGATAATTTTTTGAATAAACGCCCGGGCCATAATTGGAAGATATACGGTAAACTGGAACAATACAGGAAGTAACACTGCCACAAACCAGGGCTATTTATAGTCAAGTGATTGGGGATTTGGAACTGACAACATATGTATCACAATACAATACTGTGCCAAAGTCCTCAGTCATTCCATTTCTTTATATTTTGCTCCCAAGGAGCCAGATTTCCTTGTTTTTTTAAACTGGTCCTGAGCAATAGTTTTCCAGGTTTTCTGAGGCGCTTTGAGAGTTTAAAAACAATTTCTTTAAACATCGGTTGATTTTTCACTCCCATGCATAATTTTTTTATATTTCTTTAGTTGAATTTATGGAAAATGCCAAACACAATGATTTGACAGACATAAAATAATATTTTTGTACCAAAAAGTTGATTTTTAACTATTAGCCAAAAACTTGGAATGTCTCTGCATGGTGTTGAGTGTGTACTTCAAACAGTTTGAGGAAACTGGAAAAGTGGATGTCAAAAGACAAAGTGACAGGACAAAGTAAAAGATATTTACAGGAGACCAATTATCTGAAAGTCATGTCTTTAGAAAAAATCCAGCAAAAACCCGACACAGTACTTCAGCGATAAATCTGGCCCTTCGGTTGATCAATCAGCTGAAGCTACAGAGTGTAACTACTTTTTTGTGCAACTTTTTTTGATTTATTAACACTTTCAGAAATCTTATTTTCCTTTCATCAAAACATGTAACGCTTGAGAGCATCGCTAAACATCAATATTTAGTGTCTGCAGTGTTAGTCTGAATTTAATGCTACAAACAGAATGAAGTGATGTGTTCACTGACCCTAAGAGACCCTGCTGCTGCAGTGAAGTGCATTTATTTTTCAGACATCCATGGCCCAGGTTCAACACTTTGGCTAAGATAAATTCTTACCCAGCAGCTTACCGGCATGAGATAGTTGAGGTTAATATATATGACAGTTCAATAATGTAGAGGGTACTGTAAATCTCTCTCTGCAGAACCCTTCTGCAGCAGCTTGGTAAAGTCCGAGTCTTTGTCTAGCAGCAGGGAGGTCAGCAAGCAAGTTACTGCAACCTGAGACTGTTTGGCACTTTGGCAGTCCATCAATCTCGAGAATGCTTTGGATTTTGTTTTCAACCTTTATGAGAACTACAGTAAAGAAGAAGAGTCAAGGAGTGGAGACAGAAATGTGCCATCAAAAAGGGGAAATAAAAATCCAAACCATTTGTTTTGTCAGTAACTGGTGTACAAGACTGAGTCATAAAGATGGTTTCCCCTCAGGAAACCCTTACCGTACTCTCGGTTTACAACTAGTACATCTATTTTAGAGCAAACTGCCTCAAGCCCATGTTTTTTTTTAAACAAGAGCAAGTACAGCCTTCACTGCAACAATTAAGGGTCTAGTTGGGTCAGCAACTTCATCTGCCATAAGTGCAAAAACCCGATACGGACAGGAAGCACGAGATGAAATGTAATTTCTGAGAGAGTCAGAGGGATGAAATAAATTTAACCTTATGCCCTAGAAACTACAAGCATATATCAAAAAATAGTTTCCTAATTATGGCTTAGTGACAAATATCACTGCCTGAATTTTGTGGCTAAGTACCTCTGAAGTGAAGGATTTTCTCTTCTAAGGTTGGAGTTCATTTGGGTTTTTAACTATTATCTGGGCCAACAGATAAGCAATTTGAAGATGCTAAAGAGATGGGCTATGCCTGTAATAGTAATTTTGGCATTAACTAGAAAAAGCAATGACTGTAACAGACGCACCTGTAAAATAAGTAGCTCACTTACTGGAGACTGGAGCCAAGTGTAAGGCTCCATATTTATGTCATAAAAAAAGGACATCCAATTTTGGATTAATGCCCGAGTGTACACAAAGTAGCAGAAAAATTCAAAAGTGCTACAAATCTGCTGCAGTCATGCGATACTTGGCCAAAAGAGAAAACCGCCCACTTTTGACAGCAAGGTGAATCTTTAAGATGATTAATGGATCTGATGTCTGTCCAAACTTCTGATCAGTTTTCTCTTTTTTTTGTCGTTGTTGATTTTGGAGGTAGACTCTATACTGGTGCATTATCTATTCGAACCGCCCGTGAATCAAGTACAAAGCGTAATCCCCGTGGTAAGCCCACTAATACCTGAGATTTGAAAGCATAATCCGTCTGTGCAGGTAACACAAAAAAAAATCTATTGTCACAAATCCACTGGGGCTCCAAATATCAGTTCAAATAGGCTTCTGACTGTTTTTGAACAACAGTGGGTTTATTAGGTCGGAATCATATCCTGTGAGGTCAGAAGAGCAAAATACAACCCAGGAACAAATAGCAGACAGATCAGAGGCTGATGATAAAGCGGAAAAAAAAGTGGAAAGAAGAATCCAGATGATACAACAACAGCTTGTGTGCTCTGTGCTACCGTAGTGTGCATTTTTTCTGTGTTGCTCTGTGTTGCTGTGTGCTTTTTTAGCTAGTATGAGAGCTAGCTAAAAAAATTACAACCAACCACACCCTGTATGAAAAAATGCTCTGTTGACTCCATAACTTCTTAGTTCCAAATCTCCTCCATCATTAACATCAACACAAAAACTGTGCACTAGGAACTTCATGACATGGTTTTCCATCGTATGTAGATGGCCCTATGTGTGAAATCTGGATATTGCAATGGAACTTGCTACTAATGTGTCCCAGTGATCAAAACTCCCCTAAAAGCAAATTTTACCCCAAGGACAACATTGGTAAAAGACACTTCCAACTCCAAATGAGATGAATAAAAGTGTGACTCTTTTGTTCATTAATTTTAAAATCACATTCTTTTAGACCTTCCCAGAGGCTAGAAAAGCAATGTTAAAGCGTGTGATGCCATCCCAATTTAGAGTCAACTTTGTAACTGCAGATGCGTGGACACAAGAAGGAAAACAATGTGAACGTGAAGTGAGAAAGAAACCACAATCCTTCTTTCAGAATCTGGTATCCAGTTGCGACAACACTTAATATTATATCACTTATTATTTGTTACACAGTACAAAGACGCTGACTGAGAATCCTAGCCATTGTGCAAACAATGATGCAATTAAGAACAATCAGACTTTCAAATATTTCTGCTGTTTGTTATCTTAACTTAATTGTCTGCAAATATTTCTCAGAACTATGTAAGAAAAATGTAGCTCTGCATACAAACGGGGCACAATTTTGTCCCAAATCCTTGTCTCGGCTTTGAGGGGAAAAACCTGACACGCCTCGAGCCTGGATTATACTTGGTTGCTGACACAGACAGTTGGAGACCTGATGGCCGAGTAGTCATTCCTGTCATACTCCTTTGAAATCATCTTGATTTCCGCTGCCTGGGTGCATGCGTAGTTGGTGCATTGCAATGTAAATTCTCCACTGAGAAGGAACGCACACCAAGTCCACGCTGACCGTCTCAGGGGCCGAATATTTCCCCTTTAATGATGCTGGTAACTTTTCTGTCTGTAGCCTGTGGCGGTAATGCTGTATGGATTTCTCATTACCCTTGTGGAGTTTTTATCAGAAATGTTACATTTATTTATCAATTTGTAGGACAGTAATTGAAATGGAAAATTTGACAAATTAATGGTAAATAATAGAAAATCATCGACAAGATAGATAAATCAAAACAGTTTTTGCCTGTTAATGTAGAACTTTTAAAATGTTCTTTTCTTCTTTGGGTCGTAGCTGGGAGCGGGTCCAGGTGGTCGACTGTGGTGTACAGTGGGTGCTGCAGGATGTCAAAATTGTTGGCCCTTCAAGTTGTCGTATTTGGTCACCGCCGGTTGGTTGCTGCTGGCAACAGTCTCCAATGACTTTGTTTCCCATGCGATCACAAATAAAAACTCCAAGAACTTGTTGTACACAATGCATTTAGAATACCTCAAGCTTGTCAAGGTCTGGGTTTCAGAACCGTAGGGGAAGCTGGGCAGGATCAGTGTTCAGAAGAGATGAAAGTAGGTGTTTTAAAAGTTTTTCTTTTCTAAGTTTAGGAAATTTTGGACATTTGCCAGTTCTTTGCATGCTTGTTACGTATCATGATACATGTCGTGTTTCTTTGGTTTTGTTTTTTTGCTTATTTTGTTGAATAATTGAGTTTTTCTGTCTCTCTCAAATTATAGGCTTCTGCTAACATTTAAGAAATGCATTCTCTTTTTTTGTGCAGGAACCTGCAATTTTCTTGTAAAATGTAAACACCTGTATTTTTTTCTAGGAGACTGAATGGGATTCAATGAGAGGTGCAAAAGGACACAGAGAGCTGGCCATATAACTGTCAGGCAGTGTTGTGTTTTTCCCAGCAGATCAGTTGGTATATCTTTATGAAAAACCCTCTTTTTGTGCTCCTC
This sequence comes from Pelvicachromis taeniatus, assembly GCA_015108175.1. NCBI lineage: Eukaryota > Metazoa > Chordata > Actinopteri > Cichliformes > Cichlidae > Pelvicachromis > Pelvicachromis taeniatus. The sequence continues at coordinate 8,098 of VURO01029888.1, read as the reverse complement.
ATTAAGCTTTATTGCGGTCATTGTTTATAATTTTATTAAGACATCTGTGTGGGAAACTCCTAGCAACTCCGCTTTACGTCTTCCCTAATCACTTCATGCCATAAGTGAGTTCGCAGAAGGATGTAAAGAAGTGAAACTGACACATGTTACAGTGGACAGGGCACTTCAGCACTGCAGGTAAACGGAGGCAGTGAGATTGATGAGTGCAGATTTCACATGGCTGAAGAAAGAATAGATACCTGCATACTTTAGGTGTTTTTTTATTACATTATGACATTTTTTTTAAAAATGGTTACACAACATATGAAAAAAGACGCTGCAGTCTTTCTCCTTCCGCTCCATTGTTGGGCTTTTATTGTGTTTTTTTTTCCTTGATGCTTTATTTTCTTCTACTGCTGGCCTCATTTTAATGTTTTGTCTTCAGGCTATTGTTTTCTGACCAAAACCTGTCTTCATTTTTTTTTTCCTCACCCAGAATGCACTGGAAAGGACTGTTCAGCCACAATTTGCCGACAGTGGCCCACAGGGGACAGCGAAACCATTCATGTGTGAATATTTGACAAATCAACAAATTACAGGGTGAAATGCAGAAAGGGTACTCCAATTTAGCGGAGAGCGATTTTTGGCTCCTCATTTGCAAATTCATAGGCATCTTTTAACTTTCAAGGACATTTCTGCTCCATTAATTTTTGATCAGGCTCTACATAATACAGCGTGCATATGCATGCGGGCATGCAGCCTCAGCCTTGTATAAATGAGTTTACTGACAAGTGTGACAAGTATGTGTGCCACAAAAATAGTTTTCTTCCGTTTGCTGAGACCTCTTCAGCTCACACTTGGAGGGAATATTGAAAATAAAAAAGTAAACAAGAAGTTCCCAAGATAGAATTTCATCTGGCTGGATGCCTGAAAACATCTACTAACTCTGACTGAAGTTTTGTGTTTTGCATGTGTGCTTATTTCTGACACTTCCGTACGTATTTTGTAATATTAACTCAAAATCAGGTAGCGGTCACTGTGACAGATTTTGATTTGCAGGGAAGGTCTTCACCGTTTAGTAATAGCTGAAGCGAAACTGTGCACATACAAAAGGCTTTTTCGTTCGCTGTGTGATAATTGTGCAGTAACTGCCAAAAGAGTGCTGTGTGCTGACATTTTTGCATTATTACAGTAATCTGGCAGATCGATGGTGATGTGCAATAAGTGCACTCAAGGAGAAGCTATCGCTATAAGATCAAAACTTTTAAATGCTCTCTTCACTTACAAATAACTAGAAGCATCATCTAGGAGCCAGTGTTTACTCATTACTTATTTAAATGTGTAAATGTAACTAATGAACTGAATCAGTCAAACGTGGAAATGTAAATATGGAAAACTGCATTCTGAAAATGTTGCTTGAGATTTATTGGGATTAATTTCCTATTATATCCATTCATATTTGGATATTTGCATATCTTACCAAAAGTGAATCCTCCGTTTCAGTAACTTTAATTGTAACAGTAGCTTAACTTTTCTTTTTCTTTCTCGTCAATCAAGATTTGTGTTGACTACATTTCTTATTCGATGATGATGTTGGTGGTTCAACACTATCCATCCAGATTTTAATAATGCGTTGGACAGTTCTTAAACTAATTTTAGTACCTTCAGTAATCTCCTTAGTTGTTTGATACCAATACAACAAAATAGAGCATATTTACAGATGCAGGTCACAAGAAACCAAAAGAAAGTAAAGTTTCAAACTGTAAATGGACCACAGGATGTTCACATATACAAGATTATAGACAAGTTAGCTTCTGCAGAGATGACTGCTACTCGTTGTATGGTGTGTGATTGGTAACTGGGATAAAGTCAAAGCAGCAGCTGGGAAAGTGAACCACTGGGGTAAATCACTGGCTGCCTCAGAAAATATGGGAGGGGTAATTGAAAGGAAAACACTCATCATCTAGCAACAAGGTGTCCAGTCACTTTACTGTAAGGCTTAGTGACTGACAGCAGGAAACTCTGGTGCCTGTTGTGGTTGTTGGCAGCTTTCTGTAATGTGTGTGTGCGTGTTTGTGTACCTGTGTGTGTGTGTGTGCGTGTGTGTGTGTGTGTGTGTGTGTGTGTGTGTGTGTGTGTGTGTGTGTGTGTGTGTGTGTGTGTGTGTGTGTGTGTGAGACAGGCAGGATTTGTGTGTCGAGTCAGTCCTGACTGGTGGGGATGATTGCAAAACAAAACATGCTTTAAGGAACAATGTGGAATACCAACAGTGATAAACATTTCAGCAATTTTTAACAAAAGCCGCTTTCATCAAAATCTTTAGTGACAAGATTTTCAGCACCTGCGGCGCTTTGTCAACTTTTGTGAAATCGATAATTTATCACTTCAACAAACCTGAAGAAAACAGTCATTGTGAAAAACCACTGGTGTCAGAGTACTGATAAAAAATTCATGTCGCTATATCCCAGCTGTCTTCGAAAGCTCAGTGCACTTCTGAGTTGTCCCGCTTGTTAGAAATCTGCGCATACCCGCCAATCGAATGTGATCTGCACTTCATGACTACTGTGCCAGAAAATGACCCCGTGGTTTGTGGTTAGTGTATGCTAAAAGTAGTAAGATGGCGTGTGTGTGTGTGTGTGTGTGTGTGTGTGTGTGTGTGTGTGTGTGTGTGTGTGTGTGTGTGTGTGTGTGTGTGTGTGTGTGTGTGTGACCAAAAATTGGAAGTTTACTATTCTCGTGGGGCCCGACAGCCCTCCTGGGGGCCAAAACCCCGGTCCCCACGAGTTTGAAGCCATTTTTGAGACTCAAAATGTGGTTTTAGTGTCAGGGTTACAATTAGGTTTAGGGTACGGGTCAGGGTTAGCCATTCATTTTTGATGGTTAGGGTTAGGGTAAGCGGCTAGGAAAAGCATTATGTCAAAGAGATGTCCCCACAAGGATATAAATACACACGTGTGTGTGTGTGTGTTAAAAATGTCCCCTGTAGTCACTGTCTGTGCTTTTTAGCTCCACCTTCTTTGTGATGAAATCTGCTGTCACTCCTTTTCCTGTTCAAAGCCATTTTTACCAGTTTGGCTACATGCTATTTGTTTATATTATGCTAGCATGTCTAGTGTCATGTGTAGTCTCCACAACAAAGATCCTTCACTCTGTGAAGCCAAGTACCTTCATAAACACCTTTTTCTAACATATAAGATTATGAAAATGTGTTGTATTTTAACACAGACCATATTCTTTTCAGCAAGTCAGACTCCTTCATGACAGTCGGCTAACCTGATTCTTAACACTTTTCCAGTGTTCATTGACTTGGCAGCAGCCCTTTAATACATTGTTCAGATGTCCGATATCATCGTTCAGTCAAGGAACGTGTTGCTGCTTTCAGAGATTTCACAGTACTTTAAAGATGTGTAAATTTTCTCTACCATGTCTTTTAAACCTGCTGCTCAATTATACAAATGTAAAACATAACCTCGTTTTAAATAGGTAAATATTACACAGTTAGAAGTGCAGCTCTTGCATATTTATTGCTCATATCGCTTAAATCCTTTAATCCACTAAGTCATTTTGTAAATGTCCCATTATCAAGAAAAGCATTTTAAAGGGAAATAATTATAAGCACTTACAAGCTTTTTTCCCCTTTTTTTTAAAAGCATGTTTAGAATAAAACACTGAAACCACTTCAGTCCAAGACGCAGAGGTGAAGTAGAGTTCTTTCCACTCTCCCCCAGCAACAACATTCACACAGTCAATTTTCACGACCTCGGTGACGTCCCCTATTTTTTCCCCTCTGTGGGAATCCCTACTGTCATTTTTTAAGTGTTTAATTTTTTTACCTTACATTAACAACTGAATGACTTGTTGAAGCTGTATATATACCTGTCATGGGGCAGCAAATGAATCTGTTAATGTAAATTATGAGGACGTTATCTGCTGAGCAGTCAAAAAGCTGTTGATAATAATAAGAATAATATAAGCCTGATATTTTTTTTACATAAATATATAACATGACCCTTAATTGTGATTAAAAAAAAAATTCAATTTAAATGTATGTTTTCAGAAAAAGAAGAGAGAGAAAGTTTGTAGAACTTTTCCTCTCTTTAGTAGTGTGACAGCAGGAAATGGAGCAAGAGTGGGAATGGGAATGACATGCAATAAAATCTCAATAGCTAAGCACCAAGGATGGTAATAGTCCACATTAGCCAGCAAATCCCACCCTGGAACCAGTGGGTGGGGAGCAGATGGAGTTTTAACATGAAACAGCAACTGGGCAAACTCCAAACTGCTGCTGGTAAGAATCGCATGACCAGATCCAAAAAATCCAGAGCAACCAGTTAATGAACCTTCAAAGAGCATTGCAGCCCATTTAACAGATGCAGCAAACCAAAAATATGTCTTTTATAATGTGAATTGATGCTCGCTAAATATGGTAAACCAACATTACCAAAAATGCAGCTCAACTCTGTCGCCTTGACGATTGCCAGCGTGAGCACGTTACGCTAAAAACAGTTATAGTGTTGAAGTATTAGTGTTATAAACAGATATGGGGTAGGTAAGAGAAGTCAGCTAAGGCTTCAGTCACACAGGCCTGGAGACAGCTTGGCGACCTCACGGCAACTACCAGTTGCTAAGGAAAAATGTGTATTTCCCAATCAGTTTGCTAGGGAGTGGTTGCTGGCTGTTGCTATGTAATATCAGTCTCAGAGAGGGACAGCGTGCTGCACCATGCATAGCTTTGTGAATGCTTGGGTAGCTAGCAGACTGCCACAGTCACCTGTAGTTTGCATGGATGATGCTAAACTGTCTGCAAGCACTCGCTAACTAACCACAAAGAGGTAAGGAAATGCGAAAAAATGTGATGCAAACTGTAAAACAGAGAATATCAAAGTAAAAGTTACGCCTTTCAAAATGCAACCAACCAATATTATGTTTATATATTATATTTTCGAGTTTGTAGTCTTCTGATGCCGTAACATAACAAGATAGAAAAGTCACAATATTCTCCAAAAACTCCAAGTATAAAATCAGTGATATTCACCTTTAATGGGGAAAAGTTGTTTAGTTAAGTGATGCAATATAATGGTGGGGCTCTAATTCAAACACTTTGCATCCAAACTCAATTCAATATAGCGTGAAAGTATGGTTTCAGATAGTGTCAGGATAATTAATTTAAAATGCCTTCAGGCCCTTCAGTTAGGAAAATACAATATAAAACAGCAATACAATAACAACGAAAGAAATTAAGGGAATTAACATTTGCCATATCCAATCTAATTTAGCTTCTGTTTGCCCTCAAACTTCCCTTTAACTTCACAGCTTTCACTGCCTCTTGTATTCACTCTTTGACTTCTCAGATCTAAAGGGAGAAAGGTAAATCTTCTTCCACCTCTCCAACTGCCTGCACTTCTTGCTCTCGGGTCATCAGTTACATTTATTTTCTCTCTGCTCCTCTCGGGCTCCTTGCACTGTCTGTCTCTGGCAGGTCTTCCCTGGTGTGTCTGCAGTAATCTGGTCAGTGTCAGCCGTTCTCCCCCTACATGCCCTCGGAAAACCAATTAACCCTATCAGCCATATCTGAGTATCACCAGATAAATCCAGTGCCGCTGCCTCTATGAAAGAGAGAGAGAGCGAACTAGTGTGCGTGTGTGATGAAGACAAATATATAGTGTAACGTTCTCCTAGGCCTGGTCATTGCACACGCGCCTATTGTTGTTGCCATGGAGAGGGATTAAGGTACAATCAGTGCTCTGCCTGAATGTCTGTCAGCAGATCGTCAGACCAAACTTGGGTGTTTCTGAATGGTATGTGTGTGTAAGTTCATGCAGAACCTCTGAGTGTCTATGTGCATGCAAGTGAGTTTGACAGGATTTCAGGCTCCTGTGGAGACACGGAGGTGGGGGACTCACCTCCGTGAGTCCCCCACCTGCATTGGCCAGTCGACCAGTGCAGAAAAAGAGCAACCACAGGTGATGTGCAGAGAATTCATTTTATCTCACTTAATTGAGATTTAGTTGAACATGCTCAGGTTTTCTGTGTGCGCGTGTGTGTTTTGATTTTTGAATAGAAAAAGTAGCGCAAGTGTACAAAAGAACATTGACTTGCTTTGATGTAAAAAATCGTTAACATTGTTATTATTTATTGCTACTTCAGTGAGCATGAGCTTACTCATCTTTTTTTTGTTGGTATTTTTGGAAAAAGTAATTAGCTAAAAAATGTTACAAAGGCCAAACACACTTGTTAGTTCTCACACTACAAATATATTTTGTAAATTTGCAGTAAAAACACGCTGTTAGACAGTCCAAATTACTACACTCACTAGCCACTTTATTAGGTATACCTACTCAACCTACTCAATCATCCAATCATATGGCAGCAACAGTGCATTCAGGCATGTAGACAAAACGAACTGCTGAATACCAGCATGGGGAAGAAAGGAGATTTAAATGACAGCGACAGACAGGCTGGTCTGAGTGTTTCAGAAACTGCTGATCTACTGGGACTCTAAGGTTTACAGAGACGGGTATGAAAAGAGAAAATATCTAGTGAGCAGCAGTTCTCTGGTGGAAAATGCCTTGTTGATACCAGAGGTCTGAGGAGAACTGGCAGACTGCTTCGATCTGATATTAAGGCAACAGTAACTGAAATAACAACTTGTTAACAACAAAGATATGCAGAACAGCATCTCTGAATGGACAACATGTCAAACCTTGAAGCAGACGGTCTACAGCGGCAGAAGACCACGGCAGGTGCCAGTGCCACTGTCTCAACCTCTGTTACGAGATTCTGAATCTATACAACACAAAAACATGGATCCATCCTGCTGTACTAAGCTATGGCAGTTGAGGCTGCTGGTGCTGGTGTATTAGTCTGGAGGATATTTTCTTGACACACCCTGGTCATTTAGTACCAGTTGAGCATCATTTAAATCCCACAGCCTACCCGAGTATTGTTTTTACCATGTTCATCCCCTGGTGAGCAGCGTGCCCATCTTCTGATGGCTGTTTCCAGTATGATAACACACTGTGGTCACAAAGTCTAAAACAATCTCAAACAGGTTTCTTGAACATGACAAAGAGTTCAGTGTACTAAGAGGGCCTCCATGGACACCAGATCTCAATCCAACAGATCATCTTTGGGATCTAATGGAACGGGAGACTCACATCATTAGATGTGCAGCTGACAAATCTGCAACAACTGTGTGATGCTGTCATGTCAATACAGACCAAAATCTCTGAGCAATGTCTCCAGCATCTATGCCATGAAGATTTAAGGCACAAAGGGGTCCAACTTAGTATTAGCAAGGAGTAATTAATAAAGTGGCCAGTGAGTGCACGTTTCCACAGCTTCACTCTGGTGAGCATGCGTTTAGCTTGTGACCAGTTGGCTGTATTCATAAAACAAAACATGTGAAACATTAAAGCGTCAGCCTGTTACACTGTTTTCAGTCACTCACGAAGCTAATTTAATTAACGAGGTGGTTATCACCACAAATATCAGCTAGTGAACGGACGTCATTTCAACTCTTCAGATTTGAGTGTTGCCAGCTATAAAAGCGGGTGCTTTTACTTGCTCTATGTGAAGTGAATGTATACGGCAGAGGTGTGGACTCGAGTCACATGACTTGGACTCGAGTCAGACTTGAGTCATTAATTTTATGACTTTAGACTTGACTTGAAAAAATGTTATAAGACTTGGACTTTAACACCAATGACTCGGGACTTGAATTGACTTGAACCTGTTTACTTGAAATGACTTGATATTTTACCCCAAATCTAAAATTTAACACACATACTATATTAAACGTGCGGCCCATTAATTCATTTTATTAATTCAGGCATTCTTACCACACTCCGTATGTATGTGAGCGTGAGCTGTAGCACAGCCAATCAGATTAACCAGATTTAAAAAAAAAACAAAAAACAAAAAAAAAGTTCAAGCCAAAAATGCTTCCAGTAGTAATTTCTTTTGGGTACATAAAGTACGAATTAGTCAACAAAAAACGAAATGCAAAAAACATGCAAGAAGAGAATCACAGACGGAGATGGAACAACTTCCAACTTTGTCCAACATTTGAAGTTGCATAAAGAACGGTAGGTGGGGCTTTTCTTTTGCCATGATGAGA